>PVIR01018440.1:0-33382 GCA_004026965.1 Petromus typicus | reverse complement strand
GCTTCACAGTAAATATAGGCAAATGGTTGGTCATAACTTAGAACAGGGTACAAAATGAAAAAATCCAAAATTTGCCATAAATGAAACTTGGGAGAAGAGGACACCTAATAAAATCTGCTGCACAGCCAGGGATTTAGCTTAGTGCTTCCAGTGCCGACCTTGCAAGCACAAGTTCAATCCCTGGTATTTAAAAAAAAAAATCTGAGGGCTAAATAACGAGGGGAAAAAGAATGTGACAGTAATAAGGAAAAAAGGAAACAAAGCTTATGTAGATAGGGGGTGCGGGTTGCAGGACGGGGGGAAGGGGAAAAAACTGAGAATCATGTCATATTCTGGTACAAACTCTCAATGATGAATGTGATGATGATGTGTATTCATAATGTACCAATAAAGATTTAAATTTTTAAAATCTGCTGCAGGCATTCATCTTGTTCTTCTAGATCCTTTACTGACCCACAGTTAAGGATTATTTCTTTAATGCCCATAGATGACAATTAATGATTTCTATAGCATTATGAACTGACCACAAGAAAGTCAAGAAAAAAACCCAAACAAAAAACCTTAAAGATATCTACAGGAAGTGAAAGATGGTCCTGAATCTCTGACATGTGTTCATAAAATGGGACATGATTTTCTTTCCCCACAGATCTGAGCGGACCAACAGGATAGCTGTAACTGTTAGGTCTGGCCTTTAAGAGGACTGGCACCTTCGCCCAGCCTCCAGGAAAGCCTCAGCTGCCACGTCAGAAGTTGGACTACATTTAGGGAAAGAATTGAGCAGAGTCCTGAGACTCAAAGCAGAGGAGCCCTGCTGAGCCTGCCCTCTATACCAAGCTGCAGCTGTGAGAGACCATCTGGGACCTCCGGGACCAGCCCAAACACCTGCTAAGGTAAACTGAGTGACTGCCACAGGGAGCGGAACTGCCCAGAAAACTCAATCTTAACTCCCCATTTACAAATACCATGGCATACAAATGGAGGCTATGTTAAGTCACTAAGCTTTAGCAGAGTTTGCTACATAGCAACAAGTTCAGTGGAAAATTACCTTGCAACTTCTGCTTTGGCAGTAATTTGCTCACATATTTAGATCCACTAGTGGGCGATTCCTCCCAATTAGTGGGCAGTATACCCATCCAATATTTAAATCTGCTCAGAGATCAAATGTATCACTTTTTGGTGGGGATCGAACTCAGGACCTCGAACTTGCCAGGCATTGTGCCACTGAGCTACATCCCCAGCCCAAATGCATCATCTTTTGAAAAAAAATCTAATCATTTACTCCTGAACTACAAATTTAGGTAGAGCAATACTGTTACTGGCTCTTGTATAATCCAGTCCTTTCTAACTTTTTATAATACATGCAGTGCATATAATAGAGTGAAGACAGTCTGGGCTTTGGAATCAGAATGGCAAATAGTGGTCCTGAAATTTATGGCTCTGGGCTCATCAATTTCCTCATCTATAAAATGTGGTGAAATTACACCCGCCAGGGGCAACAGGGTCCAGAGACAGCATCAAGTATTAGACTGCGTAGGTTGAACTCTCTAAAATGAAGAGAATAATAGTATCCATTTTCATGGGATTGTCAGAGATTAGATGAGTTGATCAACTTAAGAATATAAACATTTTAAAAAAAGTTGGTTATTTTGAGTACTACTGTTAAAACCTTGAAGGATTATTTTGAGTATTAATTGTAGTTATGCCACTTAAACACAGTATATAGCTAGTTCTCTCCCCTTCTCTTTGAACTTTTATCTTAATGTAGTGAAAAGTATAGGATTTTAAAAAACATATGTCCCAGACACCAATGAAATGGATTTAGGACTCCCAAGTATGGAAAGCCAACTTTGCTACCCAAATTCCAAGCATGTTGTCTGGTACTATAAAGTATCTAGAATTTATCTGGTGGAACAGATTCTTCTACATATTACCTATCACTGGAGATAAGTGATTAGAATAGGAGATCTGCTCCCACGAGATACTTGAACTTCTGGCATTACAGATTACTTCAGAGTTAAGATTCACAGTATATTCAGTTGTGATATAGAGCATAAGAATTAAAGACAGTAACAGAAAGACAGGTCTAAAAAGAAACGAAGACTTCAGATGTTTCATTATATTTAAAACATCCAAGGAAGGGGAAAAGGGAAAGATCTGGCTTTTTAATACTCCATGTAAGAACAGAGTGAGTTTACTTTAGGAAATAAAATGAGTATTTATAGGATGGGGAAAAGTACAGGTTTTTAATCTAGAAAAACAGTACCTCCAGTAAGAATTGAAAGTACTAAAATTATTTTTTAATTCTAATAGCAATAAATCCATTCTGTCTGTCTCTGTCAAAACAGTTCAACTTAACTCAGAGGAATAGCAAAACTCACTTATAAAAACATTACTTTTCAAACAGTATGTTGTGTAAACATGGTATCCACTTAATACCATATTATCATGCATGGGAATTATTTGTTATAAATAACTGCTATCCTAAACTTCAATCTATCTGCCCGTCAGGGCAAGAACAAATCAAAAACCCATTTTAAATGCCCTGTAAGAATGGAAATCATGAAATAGGGAAACAAAGTAGTTTAGCAGAAGAGGGTCTAGAAAAAAATGGCAAGCTGTTAAAAAAACTTATGCATAGTCAGGGACGGTGGTGCGTACTTGCCAGTAGGAGGCTGAGGCACAGGATGCAAAGTTTAAGGCCAGCCTGGGCAACTTTGTGAGGTGCTGTCTCGAAATAAAACACAAAGGGCTAGAGACGTGGCTCAGTGGTGGAGTACTTGCCTTCCATGCATGAGGCCTCAGATGCAGTCCCCAGCACTGCAGAAATAAACAACACATTTTAAAAAACGTGATGCAAATATGACACTATGAATTCAAAACCTCAACCACACCACTCTAAAAAAAATGGCAGGAGTAACACATTTTGAGGATAGGTATGCTAGATCAAGTTTAGGAGATGGTAAACTTTTGGTCAAATTCCAGACAATAAATATTTTCAAGTTATGCAGGCCATGAACATTTATCATTACACAATAAAGAAACTATGAATAAGACCCAAATGCACAGATGTGGCCTTATCCCAGTATAATTCTGTTTCTACAAGTAGGTGGTCTACGATTTTGGTTGAGGGCTGTGGTTTGCTGAACCCTGAGGTATTTACTTTACAACTGCTAATTCCTTTTCAAAATCTTAGCTACCAAAATATTTTAATGTTTTAAATTCTTTCCCATATGGCAGAAGAGCTCCATTTTCAAAGACTAAGTTCAACAAACATTCATGTGTTATTCCTTGAACAAATGCCCGCATAGATAAGAGGAAGGACATTTGAAGAAAAAAAAATCACATTTGTAGATGAAAAAAGAAAAACTTCCAAGATTTCAACTCCCTTTTGATGAAATGCTTTTCCACCATGATTCAGAAGACTTTTGTCTGCTCAGCTCAATTTCCCATTTGTTATCTATTGCTTTCATTTCTTTTTTTTTTTTTGAAACAGGGTATTGCTATACAGTTCAGGCTCACCTCAAACTCACTGCAGTCCTTCTGCCTCAGCCTCCTGAGGACTGGGATTACAGGCATGCACCAGCCCTCTGGGCTGCTTTCATTTCTTTAAGTTGGACAATTTAATTAAAACAGTACTTACAAAAACCTTACAATTAATGTCAAGTAACTGCTACAACACTGGAAGTTATTTCATGGCCAAAGAGTATTCAGTTATTAAACCTGAAGTTCCCTATTTCATTCTTCCACCAGCCAGCTTGCAACCCAAGGTGGAAAACAGTCTGTGTCTGCTCTCATATCATCTTCAGAAAGCTACACCTGACTTATAGGGGGAAATGAAAACATGAAAAAATGCTAAACAATAGGAAATGCTTAACTGTTATCTTTCTTCCAATGTCTGTCTTATATAAGCTAAATTATTTTTACACAGTCAAGATTAGACTTAACTCTTTAATATAATAAAATGGCACAGGGCAGTTTGCAACTTATACAAAATAAAACTCAGCTTAGAGGTAATTATGGTTCTGAGTAAAAGAGAACAAGTCATTAGAAAGAGGCTTTCTGCCTAAGGACAGAGTTATGGTCATGCAAATGCTGCATTTTATCCTCATATCAGAGTTTACAAAGAAAAGGTGCCTTTGAAAATGAATGCGGAATGTGGCCGTATCTCCTTTTTTTGCTTAGAATACTGGATGGGTAGGTCTTTTGCTATTAGGTCTATTGCCATTCAATAAATGAAAATTATCCCAGTACTTACAATTTCATGGTGTTAAGTTTCTTAATGATGATTTAGCTCTCAATGCTAATGCAGTTCCCTTCACAAGGTGACATGTGCAAGTTATGATTTGGTAATGAGTTTTCACCATTAGCTCAAGTCCACGTAAGTACATCCTTAAGATGCATCCTTATGCACACAATTACAGGTATCCATCAATGTACACAGAACATTACTAACTCCTACAACCCTACAATGATGTTAGCTACGAACTAGGACCACGTCACAGTGAACCTGGCTAACAATCCTGGATATTTAGAATAATATCTCTTCCAACTAAAATAAGGAAATTGCTTTCAGAAGTTTTGTTTAAAAGCTAGTCTGCCTTAAATTTTTATGAAAGTAATGGCTCTGGCTACACCAATTAAGAGAGAACCAGAAAACATGACTGTGCTGATGTGGTTCTAGACAACCAGGAAGCACTTTATTCACAGTATCAATGCAGTAAAAACCTACACAGAAGTGAATGAAAAGCGGGCAACCTACCAAACACGCGTATTATTTCCACACGAATTAGACAGTCCCTATTGCATTTAAGACATCTGTTGCAACTCGGAAAGGAGTACTAACAAATGCCGCAAAGTTTTCCTTTTACAGAAATCATTGTATTTCACTTTTGCAATTTGGTAATAGTTTAAAAAGCTCTCATTTCTCCCATATAACCTAAAAAACTAACAAAGCAATAAAGAACTTTTCAGCATACTACTTCTCAAAAGTAGGATGGGTTTAACTTTTTTTGGTAGGCTCAAAAGCTCCATTTAAAGCAGCATATTCTTTACTTCCCAGCTCCCTGCCTACATGACAGTGGCAATATCTGTCCACTGAAAGCCTTGATTACCAGCTGAAATATTTCCCTAAGGATTTCAGTCAAATTTCCACTCTATTTTTCTATTCCACAGCACACAACCAATACCCCTAAGATGGCTCTAGGAGGCAGTTTTCATCCTGTCATGCTGTTATTCAACTAAAGAGGATGCCTCCTAAAAAATACAGCTTCATGGAGGCCTCTGAGGTTAGGCTCTTATCAAATGGTAGCTTCATGATGTTCCTCTAAAAGATGAATTTCTATGCTTTTCCAGAAGAGAAAACCTTCCTCTAGTGGTAGAATACAACTCTACGTGTAAGTGCAATTCTCAGATTGCTTAAAGCTACCTTTTGCATTCTAATACCTTATTACCAAAAAAAAAATCATTCTTTTTTACCCACCTTCCACATACCACAAAGTATTCTCAGGAAAGGAGCACACAACCAACACTCTCACAAATGGCTCTCCTGTGCAGGTTTGACCAGCCCCCTCCCAAATCTGTTACAATCATCTATGTCTCTGCACCAAAACAATTTCTTAACCCATTACATACTTCAATATATTTTTTAAAAACTCAAGAGAAAGTGGAGTTTCTTTCTTGTCCTATCTGCAGTCTAAGTTGTAAGCGTCAATCTGCCTGCCTCCCTTAGTTCTCTTCCTTTTCTCTCTGCATGCAAGACAGGGCATCTGAAGCCCTACGTGCTTGGTAAATTCATTCAGTGCTGGATTAAGAATCTTAGAAAATCCCAGAATTACTAAAAAGGTCCTTTTGAAGTTTTATAAATCTTAGGAATGATGAAGATAGGAGACCTGATCGAAACTGATCCCATGATCCTTTATTGCAAAAATTGTGCATGATGTTTTCTGGTAAATGCCCTGTAGTGTCCTAAAAAATCAAAGCTCTTGGAGTCACCAGTAAGGTGCTGATGGTTGGTTCATGAAAAACTAGGTTTGCAGACCCGAGACAGATTTAAGTGAGGTTCTTCATTGGACTGAAGATATAAACTACTACATATGTAGAAGGAAATGAAATTGTGGTTGCAGTAAAAACAAGTGTTGTATTTCTTCAATCACAATATTGCAGAAAAATGTGTTTAAAACTTCATATAAAAGTTATCAAATGTGGACACCTGTGGATTTAAAAATACAACCCAAGGCTCAATTCACTGGAAAGTGACATTTCTGATGTAAAATATTGCTGTTGTGTGAAGGTAGGAGCCCAACAGACTAGAAGAAACTTTGGTAGTCAGCCTAAGGGGCTAATTCATCTTAAGCAGAGCCATTCCCTTAACAACAATGGGTAAACACTGCAGTTTACAAACACCACCCAGGAATCTGCAGCATGGCTCTGTGTTGCTCAACATTTATAAAACATACAAACACTTCCTTCCCTGCTCTTCTCTTCCTCAGTACAACACTCAATCTGCCAAATGCAGCAGGACCTACAGCAAACACTCTGCTGCTTGTTCCACTTCCGGGTGCCTAAAGTGCTTCAGGTGACGCGGCCCACTAGAACACCGCTCCAAGATGGCTGCTGACACGACACGATCAGGCAAAGCACTGGCCGTCTAGTAAAGGCAGACAAAAGTCTAACCTTCCAGAACAGTAAGAACCACCAGTATTCACTTTTTTCCTTCAAATGTGAAGATTCTGGCAGGGAAGGAATCCTCCTCCTCATGACTACCTCCTCTCTTGGGGTTGGCTGCTTCAGATGGCGGAGGCTCCCGATGCATTTTTTAGATATTGGGCAATTACAGCCACCAAGATGATATGGATCTAAGTACAGTGTTTAAACATGACTGGCAGATACATGATGATTTAACATAGTCTCATTAAAAAATTTTTTTCTTATAAAGTTAACAAACCAAGGCTGTTGATCCCTGAATTAGAAAGCTGATTTGCTTAATTATTTTACAAAGTGTGAGGTGGAAGGAGAAGAGGACGAGCCTTTAGTGCTTTTGTACATTGCTGACCCTTTAGTTTGGCAATATCTTAGGAACATCTGGTTTAGTGATGTGGCATTTTGTGAATCTAAGTACCAGCTCATGGCCCTGATGTGGGCTGCTTACGGCCCAGAGGGGAAGAAGGTCTGCCCCCTCCCCCTCAATATTTCAATCTGGCCCAGTGGTGGACACAGAGCCCTGGGCAGTCTCCCCAGGAGCAACTGTCTCTTCCTGTGAAGGGGACTCTTCCTCAACTTGTCCTCGAGATGTGACAGTTGTTTCAGGTGAGATGCTGTGAGGCCCCTCCAGTGGTATACAGCCAGGGTGGTTTTTGCGAAAGTGCTGATTCAAGATGGCCTGGAAGGGGAAACTTTTGCCACAAACATGACAGTGGAAGGGCTTGTTGCCTGTGTGCTTACGGATATGGTACTCCAGCTGATCTTTTCGGGTGTACTTCTTGCCACACATGCGGCACACGAATGGTGTGATCCCCATGTGCAGGCGCATGTGGCGGTCCAGGCTCCCCTTCTGGTTGAAAGACTTGGCGCAGTAGATGCAGGTGAGCCGGGGATTGTACCGGAACCACCGCTCAGATACTTCTTGTTCCCGGAGATACTCCACATAGCCACTTACCCCCATCATGGCCGACTCTTCTACCTGGACCAGGGCAGTAGAATAAGTTAGAATAAACATGTCTTATTATACACGTTAAAAGCAATCACATGTATTTTTACTTACTACCAAGACACATGCTTTTGTGTGCATGTACATGTGTGCGTGTTGCTTGCTGAGAATCAAGTCCCGGCTCTTCAGCATGCTAGGTATCTCTGGGCTATCTCTCCAGCCCTTGTATTCTTTTTTTTTTTTTTTTTTGAGACAGGGTCTCGCTTTGTAGTTCAGGATGGCCCTGAGCTCAGCCTCAAATTCACATCCCAGCAATCCTCCTGCCTCGGCCTCCTGAGTGCTGGGATTACAGGCGTGAGCCACCACGCCCGGCACTGTGGTATGTGGTACTGATTCCTGCTGGGTGTGAGTCTCCACGCCCAGTATTGTATGTGGTTACTGGGGGATCCAAACCGGGGCCCTTGTACTTGTAAGACAGGCGCTGGAACCACTGAGCTAACTTCCTGGCCCTTGTATTCTTATTTTTAACAGAGAACCAAGCAAGAAGTTACTACCAAAAGGTAGACACTTTAACATAACACTTTAGGAAACCTTGGACTGTACTCCATTATCACAAAAGCAACACAATAGTCATTTTCTGGCTGATAACATGAATGTTTATTAAACCACTGCTTACAAGAAGAAAATCTGGGGTTGGGGCTGGGGAGTTAGCTCAGTGGTTCCAGCGCCTGTCTTGCAAGAGCAAGGGCCTGTGTTTGATTCATGGTAACCACATACCATACTGGGTGTGGAGACTCACACCCAGCAGCAATCAGTACCACATACCACAGTGCTGGGCGTGGTGACTCATGCATGTAATCCCAGCACCTGGTAGGCAGAGGCAGGAAGACTGCTGTGATGTGAGTTTGAGGCTGAGCTCAGGGCCAGCCTGAACCACAAAGTGAGACCCTGTCTCAAAAAACCTGGAAAAAAAAAAGAAGAAAATCTGGGGGCCGGGGATTTAGCGCACATTTCCGGGCCCTGCCTGACAAGTGCAAGGTCCTGAGCTGGATCCCCAGTAACCACATACAACAGTGCCAGGCATGGTAACTCATGCCTATAAGCCCAGTTCTAGAGAAGCACAGGCAGGAGGATTGCTGTGAGTTCAAGGCTGAGCTCAGGACCAGCATGAACTACAAAAGTGAGGCCCTGTTTCAAAAAAAAAAAAATGTAGGGGAATTATGTGTGTCCAGTGGAAGCTAAAGTACCAATGCAAAGATAAAGTGCAAAGTCATGTCTGGATTAAAGACTCACCTCACTAGCAATTAATCAAATGCCCTTATGATTTCTAAAAATGTATTTTCTTGCCTTTGTCATATACTTGCTGACAATACTTATTTATGTATGCATTTCTTTTCTTTTTGAGACAAAGTCTCCTTGAACTCATTATGTAGCCCATGGCTTCAAATTTGAGGTAATCCTGCTTCAACCTCCTGAGGGCTGGGATTACAGGCGTGTGGCACCACACCTGATCTTAACAGTGCTCTTTTATAAAGTATTTCTGTTTTTTCCCCAGTAGTGGGAACTGAACTCAGGACCACTGAGCTACATCCTAGCTCTGTAATGTATTTCTTTTTATTTTGGGGGGTTGAAAAAAAATTTTTTTTTTAGGGCCAGGGAGTTAGCTCAGTGGTTCGGTGCCTGTCTCGCAAGCGCAAGGACCCAGGTTCGATTCCCTGGTAACCACATAACAATACTGGGTGTGGTAATCCACACCCAGCAGCAACCAGTACCACATACCACAGTGCCGGGCGTGGTGGCTCACGCCTGTAATCCCAGCACTCGGGAGGCAGAGGCAGGAGGATTGTGATGTGAGTTTGAGGCTGAGCTCAGGGCCAGCCTGAACCACAAAGCGAGACCCTGTCTCCAAAAAAACCTAAAAAAAAAAAAAAAAAAAAATTTTTTTTTAATCTCTTTATTTTTTTCCCTTTTAAAAATTGATTTTATTGGTACATTTTATATACACATTATGATCACAATCGAAATTGAGAATCTGTACCAGTACATGATACAACTTCATTCTCAGTTTTTCCTATTACCCTAAACCCCGCCACTACATAAATAACTTTGTGTAAAGCATTTCTTCTTTTTTTTATTTTTGAGACAGGGTCTTGCTTTTTGTAGTTCAGGCTGGCCCTGAGCTCAGCCTCAAACTCACATCACAGCAATCCTCCTGTCTCTGCCTCCCGAGTGCTGGGATTACAGGCGTGAGCCACCACGCCTGGCACTGTGGTATGTGGTACTGATTGCTGCTGGTCATGAGTCTCCACGCCCAGTATTATATGTGGTTACTGGGGATCAAACCTGGGCCCTCGTGCTTGCAAGACAGGCGCCGGAACCACTGAGCCAAATCCTGGCCCTATTAAGTATTTCTTTTCTTTCTTTTTTTTTTTTTAGGTTTTTTTGAGACAGGGTCTCGCTTTGGAGTTTAGGCTGGCCCTGAGCTCAGCCTCAAACTCATCACAGCAATCCTCCTGCCTCTGCCTCCCGAGTGCTGGGATTACAGGCGTGAGCCACCACACCCGGCACTGTGGTATGTGGTACTGGTTGCTGCTAGGCGTGAGTCTCCACACCCAGTACAGGTATGTGGTTACCGGGGATCGAACCCGGGTCCTTGTGCTTGCAAGACAGGCACCGGAACCATTGAGCTAAATCCCCGGCCCCCTATAAAGTATTTCTTATAGAGGCAATCTGCAAGATGTTGGGAAGCATTATGTAAATTCAAGGACTGAAGAGTAATGCTGATATTTGAGATTATTCTAATTTATGTACATTTCTTTCTGCTTCACATATTTTGGTAATCAAAACAGAATTCACACAAATTCTTGTTACAAAGTCTAAGTGATCAAGGACAAAGCAAAGAGTAACTTCTCTGTGGCTTAGTTTTTACATACATAAAATGGAAAGGCTATATACACCTTACCAACTTTGATTCTCAGGACAATCAAAGGTAATAATACCTCACAATATCTTAAATATTTTTTTAATTTATTAATTGAGCAGCAACCTCTAGGCCCAAGCCATCCCTCCTATCTCAGCTTCCTGGGTAGCTGTGCCATCACATCCAGCTACCCTGAAGTGTTTTGAGTACAGTCCGTGACATTAAACAGCAGTTAGGGATGCCAGAACCTAGGTTCAAAGCTAAGTTCCGATGACTGTGTGATCTTACGCACATATTTACTGCTTTAGTCTTCAGATTTATTTGTAAAATTAAGATAAAAATACCTTCTACCTCATGGGTTGCTTTGAGCAATGGATGAGTTACTACCCTGAAGCACTAATGTAGCTCAATGCTAGCTATTATAAATATATAAAATCTCCATCCCACCCTGTGTCTTCCTTATTCACCTGTGCCTGGACAACTTCAAATTCACATTACTTACAATCTTAAGGGTACAATTTAGTAAAAAATTTTCCTTACTTTTAAGAAAATAATGTTATAATATTACTGTCCACATGAAGAAAATAATGAATTTTAGTAATTGGTGATGAACAGTGGCCATAAAAATTTTACGGTCAACCTCACTTTTAAAAATATTATTGTAAGTGGCATATTGTGGTGCATGCCCGTAATCCTAGCTACTCAAGATATGGAGGCAGGAGGATCCCAAGTTTGAGGCCAGCCTGGACAACTTAGCAACACCCTCTCTCAGCCTCCCAGCATGGTAGGATTACAAGAGTTCACCTCATAGGAGCCAAAGATATTCTTATTATAATGTAAATCTTTGTTCTGTTTTTGTCTTTTGTGGGAGGGAAAAATAACTGAAGTAAAATTCACCGCAATAAACTTAGGTACTGTTAAGGCATATGCAGGACATCCCTTAATTTCTTGTCCAGATAACATTATTTTCTCTTTTTTTAGAGCTCACACTCTTTGTTTCAGGTAAACACTCTTTGCAGAATAGCATTTCCGCTCTTTCTGAACCCAGGGAGTTCACACTGAGTTCCATTCCTAGTTCACTTTTATTCTTTATTTTGAGATAGAATCTTGCTAAGTTGCTAAATTATACAGGCTGGGTTCAAATTTGCCATCCTCCTGCCTCAGTTTCCCATAATGCTGAGATTACAGGTATGTATCAGTTTGCTTGGCTTACCTTTTAAGCACTGTTATTCCCACAAAACTGTGACTGAAATCTAAATGTCTTATGTTTTTTATTTTGGTGTATTTGTCTGTCTAATGCCTCCTATGTTAAGATTTGTTCATTACTGTACTCAGCTGCATGTCCTGTTATAGCTGCATGGTTATCACAACATATTTGGGAGACGACAGATAGAGCTTCTCTTTTTTTTTGTGAAGACAGGGTCTCACTTTACAGTTCAGGCTGAACTTGTATTTACTATGTAGCCCAGGTCAGCCCCAAACTCAGCAATCCTCCTGCCTCTATCTCCCGAGTGTTAGGATTACAGGTGTGAGCCACCATGCCCGGGATTGTGGTATGTGGTACCAGGGATCAAACTTGGGACCTTGTGCTTGCCAGGCAGATACAGGAACCACTGAGATATAAATCCTCAGCTCGAGAAATAGTGCTTTAATTATAGAGTAAATTTATTCTTCCCCTAAAGTCCTGACTCCCTAATACTTCATCAAAACTAATGAATACAGTTTGTAATAATGGCTTATTGCCTATACTATCTTTGTTTTTTTTTTTTTTTTTTTTTGAGATAGGGTCTTGCTTTGTGGTTCAGGCTGGCCTTGAGCTCAACCTCAAACTCACATCACAGCAATCCTCCTGCCTCTGCCTCCCAAGTGCTGGGATTACAGGCGTGAGCCACCACGCCCGGCACTCCTATACTATCTTATGTACATAAGAAATATTTAGTGGCTTAGATAAAAGAAGCTATACATATATACAAACACTAAAAAAATTAGCTATACAATCAATTTACCAGTGTTTATTTTTTGAAAGAGTCTAATTTACTGTGTTCTACTAAGTGAGTGTATCACCTTTTTATTTATTTATTTATTTTTAAAATTTTATTATTATTTTTTTTTAGGTTTTTTGAGACAGGGTCTCACTTTTCTGGTTCAGGCTGGCCCTGAGCTCAGCCTCAAACTCACATCACAGCAATCTTCCTGTCTCTGCCTCCCGAGTGCTGGGATTATAGGAGTGAGCCACCACGCCCAGCGCTGTGGTTTGTGGTACTGGTTGCTGCTGGGTGTGAGTCTCCACACCCAGTATTGTATGTGGTTATCGAGGATCAAACCCGGGTCCTTGTGCTTGCAAGACAGGCGCCGGAACCACTGAGCTAAATGCCCGGCCCCGTGTATCACCTTTTTAAAACTTTTTAAAACTTTAAATCTTCAGCCGGGAATGGTGGCTCACGCATGTAATCTCAGCTCTCTGGAATCACAGGCAGGAGGACTGCCTCAAGTTGGATGCTAGTTTGAACTGCATTGTGAGTTCAGGGCCAGCCTGAACTACAAAGCAAGACTCTGTCTCAATAAACTAAAAAACCAAAACAAACAAACAAACAAAAAACCATCTTTAGTGCTGGGCACAAAAAGCACTTGGGAGGCTGAAGCAGGAGGATCACCATGAGTTCAAGATCAGCTTGGGCTACACAGAGAGTTAGTTCAGGGCCAGTTTGGGTTACAAAATGAGACCTCATCTCAAAACAAAGCAAAACAAAAATCAACCTTCAACTATTTATACCTGTGAGAAATAATGAACAAAAACATCAACTACTTTTTAATTGTTGTTAAAGAGAGTTGCAAAGAAAATAAAAAACATTATGTCTATCCTTTTTAAAACACTGCAGTCTGACAAGTTTCAGTAAGAAAATAACAAAAAAAAAGCTGAGCGTGGTGGCAATGTGTTTGTCATCCCAGCACTTGCAAAGCTGAAGTAGGAGGATCACTGTGTTCAAGGACAGCCTGAACAACAAAGTGAGACCTTACGACAAAACCAACACCAGGGGTCAAAACCAACACCAGGGGCCAGGGGTTTAGCTCAGTGGTTCGGCGCCTGTATTGGAAGCACAAGGACCAGGGTCAATCTGGGTAACCACATACAACAGTGCCGGTGTGGTGACTCAGACCACCAGCAATCAGTAGCACATACTACAGTTCTGGGTGTGGTGGTTCACACCTATAAAACCAGCACTTGGGAGGCAGAGGCAGGAGGACTGCCATTGAGTTCCAGGCTCGCCTGGATAACATAGTGAGCTCAGGGCCAGCCTGAACTACAAAGCAAGACCCTGTCTCAAAAACAACAACAACAAAACCCTAAAAACAAACAAACGCCAAAAAACTCCCCAAAGGACAAAACTCCAAAATAGACAAATGCTACAAATTTGTTTATAAATACATATTATATAAGTCAATAATTATGTAGACATAGATAGTGTTAATACACCCCAGCACACTCTATTGTATGTCCTAAATTATATGCGTTTACTTTTCAGAGGTTAATTAAACTCTGAGGTCTACAGATTGGTACGACCTTTCTCCTTCAGTTCTGGTGACAGAACCCAGAACTTTGTGCCCGCAAGGTGAGTAATCTACCACTAAGCTACATTCCTATCCCTCTTTAGTTTTTTGAGACATGTTCTCCATTTTGCAGTTGAGAGAGGCCCTGAACTCACTATGTAGCCCAGGGTAGCCTTGAACTCACAGCAATCCTCTTGCCTCTGCCTCCCAAGGACTGGAATTACAGGCGTGAGCCACCATGCCTGGTCTAGCCCTCTTTTTAAACTTTTATTCTGAGATAGGATTTTGCTAGATTGCCCAGGCTGCTCTAGAACTTTTGGTCTTCCTGCCTTGGGATCAGCCTCCAATGAGCTGTGATTACAGGTTATGTGTCAACATGCACAGCTGAGTTCCACAACACTGTCCTGGCTTTTTATCCTAATTTGCACATTCCACTGACATCAAAAGTGTATTTCTGGGATGCTTATAAATAAGAATAAATAAACAAATAGTCAGGAGTACTAATTTATTATTTGTGGTCCTGGGGCGCTGAACTCTGGGCCTCCTCACTGAGCTACATCTCCAGGCCTTTTCATTTTCTATTTTGAGACAGGATTTCACAGTTATTAAGTTGCCCAGGTTGGTCTCCAAATTTCCATCCTCCTGCCTCAGCCTCCCAGTGCTGAGGTCACAGGACTGCAGCCTGCTAAACTGTGTCTTGCTAAACACAGCACTTCTTTAATATGTACACTGTTACCTCTCCATCTTTCTTACTGATTATATTACTATTTGTACAAACTGGCAACCCTCAACCAACACAGCAGTGCTATAATCCACAACTGCATACCTGTGAGCTGGGTTGCTTGGGCTCGTCCATTCTCCCAGGAGACTCACTTCTGGCTCTGTGTCTCTCCGTCAAGGGAACCACACTGCCGGAGGGACTAAATCTGTTGGAAAAGGACCATAAAAGGGACTAACAGAAAAGTAGTGTCACAGAATTTTTAAAAATGACAGCCAAGCATGGTGGCACGTGATTCTCAGTAGTAAGAAGGCTGATGCAGGAGGATCACTGTGAATTCATAGGCAGCCTGGGATATATAACATGTTTGAAAACATAGTAAGATCCTGTCTAAAAGAAACAAAGCAAAACAAAACAACAAAGAAACAAAAAACAAACATGCAAAAAAGATGATATTCCCTTCTTTATCCTACATCTGAAGAAGGGAACAAACTAAGCGACACATAACTGAGAAATTCTTTCATGGAGTCATTATAGAAGCTGCTTTGAAATAAGGTAAGAAAGCTTTGTCTTAGAGCACTTCAAAAATACAAAATGACACAGTACATGAATCATATGAACTGGCAAAACTAACGCCAAATACAAGCTTTCTACCCTAATGGAAATACTGGGAGAGGGGTAAAAGAACAATTAAAAATTGGGTCTGCAACTTTATTTCATCTATTTAATTTTTTTTGTTGTTTTTTTCTTTCACTAGTCTATGATACACTTACATATTTCAAACTAACATTGATTATAGAGATGAAATGTCTTTGGATTTAAACCAATACTACTTCTGCTACAGTTCTAACATATGATGAAAACTGCTAACATAGAGGGTCAAAAGTTCTGTGCTTGGCTGGCCAGAGATGTAGTACAGTGGTACCTCGCCTAGTTGGCAAGTACAAGGTCTTGAGTTTGAACCCTGGCACCACAAAAATAAGCTCTCTGCTCAAGAATATTTTCATTAAGCACACAGAAAGGAAAATACTCAATTTAGGATTTCCTAAATTGGACATAGTAGACAATATAATCAGGATGTCTGCAACACTTACGTCTCTGAAGATCAGCTAAAAACCAAGGAAATAACTCCTTTAACTTTTATTGTTCCCTCGGTCAATTTTAATTTATTCACAGGAGACAAAAACAACAAATATTACCACTTAAAATTGGTAATTTTTTTTCAATTGACTTAGATCAAAACTAGTGCTGTTTTTACCAAAAGGAAATGTTCTTATAGTGATAGCAAACCTCTGAGAACTTTTAAGGACAACAAAGAAGCTGGCTGTGGCGCTTGTGCCCTAGGTCTGCCGCCGCTGACCTAACACATTCAACACACTGGAGAAAAATGACACAGGAGCACTGGTGGGAAAAAAGGACTCTCAGGCCGCAGTCACCAGTAAGAGAAAACAGGGACTGTGTCACCAGTGACATGTGATAAAAGGAATGACAAACACCCAGAAGGTTTTTCTGTACCGTGAGTTACTGTACTGTGCTGACATTAATTTAAACAGGACAGTCACTGACAGCAGCACCGTTTCTATAATTTGGTGGACGAGGGCTAAGAAAGGTAAATGGTACTGCAGATCCAGTGACCTCTCAGCCACCGACCTGTGCGATGACATACCAAGGAAGGGCAGTGCTCCAGACTCCTGGCTGATGCTCAGCCCGCTGCCCGGAATCCTGAGGAACCCTCGGCAAATACAGACCTTAGTGTGGCTGCAGATGCTATTCTGATTCATGAAGTGTCTAACTTTACCATAGTTCTCACATTGGGACTACTTCAGGAACTTCCTGCTTTAAAAAAATAAGAATGCGGGTCTTTTGGCATACCTCCCGCTTCCCCCAGATCAACTCATCGTGGTTAAGAATGTCAGGTGAGGAAGATGCTCCACAAACAAGAAGGCCCACTTTACTGTCTGCACTTTCCTGTCATTAACAGGAAAAGAAAGCAAACCTTACCTGTCCACTTCACTGCTTGTTGGCCGAGCCAGCTTGGCTCCCGAAGACCCTAAAGCATAACTGTCCTGTCCCACAGCACCATGGCCTGTCGTGTCGATGACCATGGCTGTGACTTCTTCTGCACTACTCCCATCTTCTCCAGAAGGCTGGTTCTCAGGCCCAAGCCACTCGTCCAGGTTTTCAGTTTTGATGTGCACGGCTCCCAGAACCCTAACTTCGTCATCACTGCGGGCCCCCCGATCTGGTAGCCCCGTCTCCACATACCACTGTCCTGCTCGGTTGATCCGGAGAATGGGCTCGCGGCTCTCTACATCCGAACTCTGTTCAATTATCTGAGGGCTGGTGGATTCCCCAGGGGGACTTAGCTCTCTGATATCCAGCACAGCACTGACTTGTCCTCGGCGGCTTCCTTTCGGGGTATTATGTCGTGGGCTGAGAGGGCGGCTTAGATTGGGGGTCACCCTGTGAGACTCCGGAGGTCTCTCTTGATGCTTCGTCCTTGTTTGACTTAATTCTGCTTCAACCTCAGCCACATTAATTTTGAAATGAATGCCCTCCAGGATCTGTGTGCACTTGTCTATAATATGCTGCATCTGCAGAAAGCTGGCAGCTGTCAGGTAGCTGATGATATCTGCCAGCTGCAGGCATATCCGTCCTGTGTAACAGAAAGAGAGGAGCTGTTCAAAAACAGTGGGGTTCTTGATGACTGAAATGGAGACAGTACTCATTTCATTCAGTGACATGTGATCCCGGAAATAGGGGGAGCTGGCAGCCAGTACCACTTTGTGAGCCCGAAAAGCTTGTCCTTGCACATTGACCACGATATCACAGAGGCGGCCCTGCATGCGCAGCTGGTTCAGATGGCTCAGGACAGAGTTGCTGAAGTCAGGGATCTCCAATTGGATGTTCCCTCCTTTCTCCATGGTCATGCCTGAAGGTGCAGGCACGCATTCAACCCTGCTGAAAGAAAAGCCACATTCTCATTAAGAAGTATAGTTTTGTTCCCTTGGGGCTTTGTAGTTCACACATACTTTTCTAAAAACTTCATGCCAGACATGGTCGCGCAGGCCGGTAATTCCTGCTCTTGGGAGGCTGAGGCATGAGGATCACACTGAGTTTGAGGCCAGTCTGCACTATACATTGAGTTCAAGATCATCCTGAACTATAGAGCAAAACCCTGTCTCAAAAAAAGGAAAAGCATTAATCTTAAGATTATCTGGAGACTGATTATATAATTCCATGACAACTTTACAGCTTTTCTCTAACAGGAAAGAAATAAGCTTTAGGGAGGAATGTAATTATACACAGATGGGTTGATTAGAGAACTAACATATTACTGCATGATGAGTTATGTTTAATTATAACTAAAATCCCACAATAAAGAAGACCAGTATTTTTTAGGGCTTAGGAGTCAGGGCTCCCACAAAAGCCTTTGGATGGAAGAATGAGATATACTGTACATTAGGAAGAATTCCACTGTTGTGTCCGGACGTAGTCCTGAGTCAGGAAAGGCTACTTATATCTGCGTCTATCCAAATTTGAAGTTGGGAATTTTTGGTGGTGGGCATCAACCCTGGCTTTGCACATGCATTTCTGAAATCGAATTTCCTAGAGCTGGTATTTTTTAAATGGAGCATTTAAAAGACTGCAGCTGTATCCGAAAGTCTCCAATAGCTGCAAGTATGATTTAAGCCCAACTCTTCTCTACATCCGTAAGATACTGCATAGTTGCATAAGACCTGAAACCTCAGGAAACTTATCCTGACAAGCCCGCACAGTGACCTGTACACACTTATCAGTAAACAGGGACGTGTATACATTGCTTTCAAGATCCAACTTTAGCCAGTCTGACCTTTTTCCAGAGCGTTATTGTTTTGCAACTTTTAATCGAATTAGAACCTCTGTCGATGCCATCAGGAATTCAGATGTGTTCAGACGTGTTTATTTTGGAGCCTACACCAGCCTTGTTTGCTCTTTCCGACAAATTCCCCAGTGCGGAGGAAGCCCTTGGAGTAAAGTCTTTACCGTCGGCAATGGAGGGGTGAGAGCTGTAAGAGGCAGAACCAGGAACGGCATGGGGCTGGCCACTCCGCTACCACAGCAGCTTTCTTCTCCTTGAGGACTGGACAGAGGGAAGTGGCCAAGGGGAGGAATGTCACCGGGGAACTCAGCATGGGGCAAAGCGTCCAGCGGCGGAGCGAGCTCAAAGGTGAGCGCGAAAGGTGGGAAGGGGGCGGCGCCCCGTGCAGTCGGGACAGGCGTGCGCGCCGGGCGCGGAGCCGCCCCGAGGTGGGTGTGTGTGTCTGGGTGTGTCCGGCGCGCGCGGGGAGGGGGCCGCCCGCCGGGGTCTCGAGGGAGGGGCCGCGAAGGGGCGGGTCCCGCAGCGCAGCAGCCCGGCCCGGGGCCAAAGGGGCGGAAGGTCGCTGGGAGCCTTGAGGGAGGCGGAGGGAAGCGGCTGAGCTCCTTAGGAGCGAGCTACTGCAGAGGCAGGGCGAGGGGCCCCGGGGCAGGGTAGCACAACTAGGGTGCGGGGCCCGAGCCCAGTCAAGGAGCAGCACCTACCTCCGGGGGTGGAAATGGGCCGGAATGGGCCGGAACACCGTCCCGGAAGTGAAACCCCCCGCCCCCACCCCCGGAGCGGGCGACGTGCCGGAAGGAAATCACTCACCCTTACACCGCCCCCTCCCCTCCCCCACCGCTTTCCGTCCCCGAGCCCCCTCCCCTCGGCTCTTCCTCCGTCGCGAGGAGCGCGGGACGAGGTGGGCGGGGCCCGGGCGGGACTTGAGGAAGGAAACGGGGAGGAGCTAAAGCGGCCGCCCTAGAGGAACGTGCGTCGTGACGTCACGAGGGGCCCTTATATATGAGGCTGCAGGCAGCCATGTTGTTCTTTCAGCCGCAGGAATTGACTAGTGTGTGGTGAGTGCTGATCTACTTGAGCTTCTGAGGTTCAGGGTCTGCCCTTTAGCTTTTAGGGTCTTAGGCCCTTGCATATGGTGTTGGGCCGTGCTTTTAGTCTTTGGGGATAAGTCGTTTGTTTGGGAGCTGTTTTACCATTAGTCACCCAGAAAGGGCGATTGTTTCTAAGCCAGCCACTTTTGCAAGACTTACGAAGGTAGAGAACTTGTGCGGTGGGTGCTGGCGCGACCTAGTGCGGGTTGTTGCGGCTGAATTACGAAGATTTGGCTCGCGTGCCCTGCTAATGATGAAGCCTGTGTTGGTAGGGACATCTGAGAGTACTGATGAATGCCAACGGCTCTGATGGCGGCGCTTGCCAAATCCCCGAGTAGGCCATTGTGCGGAGACCGAGGGCTGAGCCTATAGTTGCTTCAGCTCTGGAAAGCTCTGGAGGTGGAGCCCACGTGTAGCTCTTAGGTGCTCCGTCCGCAGTGTAACCTTTTTTTTTCGGTCCTGGTTCTTCATCGGGTATAATGCTTTTCTGGATCATTAAGTACACCCTTAGTTACGGTCGTATGCTGGAAATAGGGCATGTTCGCCAGCACTCCCGCGCTAAGCCCTTAAACTTGAAGTTGTGGGTGCTGTATCTGGCCGTATATGGCTTAAGATTCTTCGGACTTAAATGGATTAAATGTACATTTTTCTTCAGGAACGGTGCTGTGCACAAGTGGAATGTGGCATTTGATGGCATTCTGTAGACAGGTAAGAATCGGGACAAGGTGGAACTGTGCGTGGGAATGGTTTTTATCATATTAAGCCTGTGATGGTGTAAGAGTAGTGGGCAGAAGAGATTTCTGAAAAATTTTAATTCTGAGGCTTTGAGACAAGGAAATATATTTAATGTTGGTCCAAAGGTATTTCTCATTGTGAATTTTTGGTCTTGTAGTTTCATGCCAAAGCTGGATGCAAGAACTCAGGTAAGTTCATGAAATCTCCGGGAGGAAAATATGATTGAGAAAACTGAAGTGCCACAATGATGACATTTATTTGCTACTCTTGACTGTAAGAATGACGATAATCTTAACCACCATTACTCTAACTGAGGCACAGTGAGCACTTGGTTTTGGGAATGTACAAGTTTCATCTCAGTCCACTAAGCTGTTTTCTTTGTAGGTTTTAAACCGCCTCCAGTCATGGACATATTGGTGAGAAATGTAAAGTCGTTACTCTTGAAGTACTAGAGTTAGCTTAATTTTATGAGATGGTACGTTCCCTCCTTTTGATGGCTGAAGTTAATTCTGGTGGGAGGAGGAAGAAACAGATACTATGATGGTTGCATAGTTCAGCAGATAAATCCTGAAGAGATTTACCACCTTTCTGATTTGTCTGGGTTTAAGTTCTGTGTCACCAAGCATTAGAGGTTCTTCTCTTAACATTGTGTTGAATTTTTTCATACGCAGGAAAGCCAGAAGTTAAAATGGTGAGTGACGTTAACTGGTTAATCATGGTAACGGGCCAAGCTTACTGAAGGTACAACAAAATGGCATTTTAGAGGAGTTAATGTCAACGTGGGAACTAAATCGACTGCAGCCTCTGAATGGGCTAATGCCAGATCCTTGTCCTGTTACTGTTTATAAGACATGCAGTTGTAAATGCAGCCTGGATGATGATAAGCAAATCCTGACTGAAATATGAAGGTCTTAATTAGCTCTAGCTGATCTCAGGCATGCTTAGCTTTGGGGAGGGGGTAAAATTCATCTTTGGCTATTTAGAACTATTCTCACTTCACAGGTGGAGACTGCTTAGCTGGACCAGACTTACTTGAGTAAGTGCTAAATTAGATTAAAGACTGTGAGAATGCTTATGTGGCATGCCTACTGGTTGGTTTGATGATAGCTTTGAGTAATAGATGTTAACTTTTCATTTTGGCTGAGCATATTCTGTGTGGGGTTTTTGTAATGATGTTGAGCAAATGTCTGACCTGAAATGAGCATGTAGACCAATTTAACACTGAATAACCCTGGGATGAAACAATTAAGAAAGTTGTAACGTATTGTGGCATATTAAAGTTTCTTTGTTTTTATTCTAGGTAATAGTTACATGCATCTGGATGACCTGTGGTAAGTTCTTTTGTCTCGATATATCCTATGCTTGCTTATAGTCCTGAAACCTGTAGTTAAAGTAGGTGGTACCAATTCTGTATTCAGTAGGACAGGAAGTAACTATTAAATATTTTAAAACCTTGAGTAAATAATGTATTGTCTTCCAAATTTAGGCATACTTAAGTGTTACTAGCTTGGTTTTTCTTTCTTGGTACTGGGGATTGGACTTGGGACTTGGAATCCTGCAAGGCAGGCGCTGGAACCACCGAGTTAAATCCCCAGCCATTACTCAAGTGTTAGGAAATATTATCCAAAACTAAGTTTTTTGTTTTTTGGGTTTTTTTTAGGTGCAAATTATGAAGACCTTTATAAAGGTACACATACTTTGTTGATCTTAAGTACTTAGCA
Source organism: Petromus typicus (assembly GCA_004026965.1). Lineage (NCBI taxonomy): Eukaryota > Metazoa > Chordata > Mammalia > Rodentia > Petromuridae > Petromus > Petromus typicus. The sequence continues at coordinate 11,144 of PVIR01018440.1, read as the reverse complement.
ACAGTGCTGTTCGTGATGAAGTTTAAAACAGATGGGAATCTCTCTGAAAGAGAATGAAGCCTAATTTCAAGCTGAAACAGTAGTTATTAAAACTTTTAGGACAATGTACCTATGACCAACCTTAATAAGGTAAATTTTGCAGGTGTGGCCAGTCAGCTTGGTTGTGATGCACAGTGATACAAGAAGTGTTCAAAAAGGTTAGTAATTTTAAGTTCTGGTGCTGCTGATTAAGGTGAGTGCTCTACCACAGAGCTACACCTTCAACCCTTGAGTGACTTACCGAGTCATCTGGAAGCTGATACAATGATGATAACATAGTTCAGCAGACTTTCGCTGATGAACAATCACAAGTCTTTCGCTCCTATCTGATGTATCTGGCTGCAACAGTCCAACTTAGACCCTTGAATTAAACTTTATTGTCCCATAGAGAACATTGAAGGACTTGGCTCTCTTGTCTTACAAATGTGTCTACATTGTATTCTTTATAGAATTAAGAATGAAGGCGCACACCAGAGATAGTATCATGCCTGAACTTAGATCTGCTACACAGGCTGAGATGGTGACCTGAGCTCAGCTTCAAGGTCAGGCTGGACTTCAATCTCTGCAAGGAACTCAAGATTGGGAAAGTGGAGGTTGGTTCTATGTAATGGTGTGTGCACAGATTCCCTGGGTTGTAAGTTGCTTTATTGCGTGTGAAGTTGGAATGACTAGAGGGAAATTGAGTAGGACCAGTTATACTTTAGAAGCCTGGAGAATAGGAATTAGAGCTGTATGGATGCAGGTGAAAGTGACAGGCTCACCACTTACCTTTGTCCACCTACCCTTTGGGACAAATTATAAGTGAGTTTTTCCCCTTTCCACACAGGTAAACTTTGTTATCCTGAAGTCTAGGTAAGATAACTTGCTCTATATATATGATAAATTGGAATGTAACCAATGATGTGATGATTCTGCCAAATGAAATAAAGTGATATCACTTATAAAACCGTTCCATTTTGATTCTGAGGTTACATTACTAAGAAGCAGGTTACGATTCTTTTCTGCTGTGATTAATACATGATTTTAACTTTTTTCAGGACTTGGTGGCATACAGCTTGCCCTTAGAAAGGTGAGGATTTAGAATGTCAGTACTCTGCGCCCATTCCAGAACACATGATGATCTCACCCCAACTTGAACTCTCTCACTGATTACTTGATGATGAGGAAAGATCTGACGTTCTTTGTTCCCAGTCTACTTGTTTTAAGATTTGAAATCTGGAAATAGGTGCTAAAACAGTATTTTTATTGCAGGCAGCTGGATGGATGCTCATTGAAGAGAAGATGAACTTGTCAATTTTAATAAATTTTTGCAAACTTAGCTGGAGAGTTGTATTTTTTGTTGGGAAGGATTGCCCTAGGGCAAGGGGACTGCATGTAATTTAAATACTAACAGGGTAAAGGAAGAAAGATACCTGATGAAAGTGGTCCTGCAGCTATCAGTCATTTTAAGTGGAAGTATGTACATGCGTGAATTGTAGATTCTACAGTACTGGTTCACTTCAGAAGAGCCATTCACTCCTTAACAATTCCAGCCTTGTGTTTTTTAAGCCATTCTGTAGACTTGATTTTCACTTCTCCCCAGCATTTACCTAGATACATGTCATACTAGCTTCCTGGAGTGCTCTCAGCACTAAAGATTTAAGATGGCATTTGGTCAGTTCTCTAGAGTAGCAGGCCTCCTGCCTCAGCCCCCCAACTGCTGGGATTATAGGTTTATGGCATGCCTGGTCCACTGCAGGTTTTTGAAGCCTTTACCATTTGCCACTTGAATGCACCTGCAAACTTGCAAAGCAAGTGCTGAGGCCATTGAGCTAAATACGCAGCCCCTGTAGGCTCATCTTAGACCCCTCTGAATATCCAGACCATGTTCTAAGAGTTGGGTGTGTAACTTGTGTTGTCTCAGTGAATATACAATTCTTGATTCTTGAGAGCCACATTGGTTGGTAATTGAGTCATTTCCCCAATGGGGTGATTTTGGATCTGACTACCAAGTTTTTACTGTGTTCTCATCGCTCGGTTTGCAGCCAGAATTGGGGAAGGTTTAATTTTGAAAACTGGTTCAGGGTCTTACTATATAGTTGCAGCTTGAGGATCCAGTGGTGCAGTCAGTGCACATACAGAGTTCCAGCTGGTTCTGAACTCCCCATGTGTCCCAAACAGGTGCTGGTGATTGCTGTGTGCCTTCCTAGTACTGAGTACAGGCCTTTGCAAATGGGCTTGGTTTCAGTAACAGACTATAAAGAACCTGAGACTGGCCCTACAATATGTACCAAGGGAATAGTAAAAGTCAGGGGTTCTATTAGCTGCATACCTGGTTAAGTTGAACTTGTGGAAGATTCCCAGATCCAGGTGGGGTTGAGAAAAGTCTGCCTGTCCTCATCACAGACCTTCAGTGATCTGCCTCAGCCACCTTGGTGATTATAGGCATGCTGCTATATGGGTTGCCTGGACTGAACTGTTAACAGACATTCCATCTAATTTACTTCATGCCTAGTTAAGGAAAAAGTATCTTTAAAGCATCCCTAAAAATCGTGCCTGACAGAAACCAAGATCAGTATTACAGATGTTTGTTTCCTCAAAGGAAAATTTTTGTAAAAACTGTACATAACTCTTCAATGAAAATGTAAAAGCAAAAACTAACATTCATCTGAACATCTCTTTCCAACAAAGCTATTGCTGGCGACTTTCATTCAGTGCTGAGCTTCCAAACACAGGGTACAGCAGAGGCCTAGGTAGACACTTCCACTGAGCTGTATCTTTCCCTGACAGCTCTGAAGGAAAGCTGAGTAATGGCTAATGTGGTACGACCTAGGACCATTGGTATTTATAGCTGAGGAAGTAAGTTTGGATGTCACTTGTAGAACTTGTACTCATTTACGGGAGGGATGTTTTAGCCAGAATTAGCTCTAAACAATAGTGAATTTATTATATATATTAGCAGGTTGGGCCAGGGGTTTACCTCAAGTGGTACCATATCTACCTTGAAAGCACACGGATATGAGTTCAATCCTTGGTATTGCCAAAGTTCAGGCTGGTAACAGATGAGTGTAAAATTGCATTTCCCTATTTAATAAAAGATACCTAGAAATTCTGATAAAAGAAAGGCAAAACTGGATACCCTTTGTCATGAAAACCCTGCCAGCAAGGTCTTTCTAGGCTGAATACACAAATGAGGGTATAGGTTAAAAAGTCTTACACAGAGCCTGTTTTCAAGCAAATTGTAGATACATAAGACTGGTATTTAATGTTTATAAATCACAAGCACTAAAGTCAAAATCACCAAGGCCTTGTATCCATTTTGTGATACAAGTTTTATTTCAGAATATACAAGAAAATTATAAGCTTCAGTTCATTTTATGCATTTGAAATTGGTCAGCTAGTATTTTCAATTATTCACATGGGCATAGCTGGGCATCACATGCCTGTAATCCCAACACTAGAGCCTGAGGCAAGAAGATTGCTGAATTTGAGGACAATCTGAGCTACGCAGTTCAAGTCCAGGATGAACTGCATAGTGAGACTATCCCTAAAAAAAGTACTTTCAGTTATAGTTGAGAGAAAACACTCAGGGATTAGTGATTATCCTTACAAATAAAAATACAGAATACTAAGAAAACTTAAACTACAGATAATGATTTGTGGTACTGGAGACTGAGCCCAGGGTCTTGGGCATGCTCTGCTAATCAAATACTAAGCTACAAACTAGCCCCTCTTCTGAATACTTTAATTCCACTTCCTCCTTGACAATTGCTTTTGAGCTATATCTGTGCCAGTCTTTCCTCAAATACTTATAAATTTGTTTTGACACAGGTTTTCACTTTATGTACCACAGGTGAGCCTGGAACTCACAGCAATCCTGCCTCTGCCTCCCAAGTGCTGGGATCACAGATGTGAGCCACCATGCCCAGTGTTGTGGTGTGTGGTACTAATTGCTGGTGCGTGTGAGTCACTAGGCCCAGCATTGCTGTTATGTAGTTACCGAGGATCGAACTAAGGACCTTGTGCTTGCGAGGTAGATGCTGGAACCGCTGAGCTACATCCCCAGCCCCTTATATTCACATTCATTTACATACAACCTTTTTTTGGGAGGAGGGCTGAGAGCTCATTAAGTTGCCCAGGTTGGCCTTGAACTTGTGAACCTCCTGGCTCAGACTCCTGGGTAGGCTTGTTTCTTTAACTATAAGCTATAGATAGTTTCGTTCTGTTTCTGTATGGATAATGTTGAGTTTATTTATGCTTGTGCATGTGTTATTGGGGAGGGAACCCAGGGCCTTTCATGGCTGTCAAGTGATCTGCCACTGAGCTAACATCTAACATCTCCAACCCTGATTCAGTTTCCAAAGCATTTTCATTCACATTATCTTCCTCAAACATCTCCTGTGATTTTGACAAGTTAAGCACTATGAGGTAGCCAGAGAAAGTAATGTTTACATTTTACATAAGTAGGAAGGGAGGGTAAGAGATTTTCTTAAAGTGAAACACAGAAAAAGATTCTATGACTCATTTCAGTGAAATGTTTTACATTATGTTATTCTTACTACAATGTGTAGACAGTTGAAATGTCACCATAAAGTTTATCTGTCTCTTGAAGCAGGAAGAACCACAGACCTCCCTCCATCACCTGTCTACAGAAGCAAGTGTTTTCCTCCATGATTTGACCTCCTCTGTCCTATGTGAGTAATCTGGGTATGAAAAACATAATTAGAAAATGTTAAGCTACTACATTAGTAAAAAGGAACGTCAGAAAAACCAATAATAACCCTAACAGAACATGTTATCATCAAAACTGGGTGTCTTCTGTTCTTTACTGTGAAAAATATTGCCTGGGTTACTCCCACCTAAAGACTTGATAGTCAGATTTGTGGCAGATCTGGATCTGATTTTAGCACTGGTGATGGGCAGAGGACAAAAAAAGCTCAACTTTCTGGATGCTGCAAATGACTTAAAGAACTCTCTTCTGCTTCTGAGTCTGCTGGCCAGGAGACCTGGATATGATAGGGCTTCAGTTCCTCAGGAGGGACAGCATCGGGGGCGTTGCTCATAAGATCATGTCCTCGGAAGGACTTTGGGAAGGCAATGACATCTCTGATACTCGGAGCTCCGGTGACAAGGCACATCAGTCTGTCTAACCCTGTGAGTAAAATCCAAAGGTGACTGAGGAGAAAGGACAGTCTCATGTTGGGAATGACTTCAGTTGTCTTTAGAGCTGAAGGGTCCCCCTCCCTCCCACGGTACTAGGGATCAAATATGGGGGATCCCACATGTTAGGCAAGTACTCTACCACTGAGCTACATCCTCAGCTCTGTGGAGAACTTCCAAATAATAAGCTTTAACAAGCTGTAGCCAACCATGGTTTTCTGGCTTTTTAGAGAACTTTTGCTTGTTTGAAAGATTATTTTATATCTCATTCTAGAAAAGTGCTCAAGACTTAAGTTTTTTGTTGTTTTCTTTGGAGACAGGATCTTGCTTTACAGTGTAGGCTGCCCTTCAACTCACTACGTAGCCCAGCCTGGCCTCAAACTCATAGTGCTTCTACTGCATCAACCTTCTAAGTGCTGGAGCCAAGGGGTTTACAGTTACACCTAGCTCAGTTAATTTGTTTTGTTTTTTGAGACAGAGTCTCATTTTGGAGTGCTGGCTGGCTGCTGTTTTTGCCTCCTGAGTGCTGGGTTACAGGCATCTGTCACCACATCCAGCTTTCAGTTAATAATATTTTAATAATAGTAAAATATACTCTAAAAATCTATTACTGAGTCTCTGAGTTCAGTCCCCAATGCCAATAAAAAATAAAGAGTTGATCAATAAAAATTAAATTCTCATAGAATTTAAGACTCAATTTTCCCCACCCCCACTATAAATAAGGTAAAAGTCTAAATTTGAGACACAGGGGTATGGAATGAAACGTACTTTTATAGAAAGGCAAATTACTTACCTAAGGCAATTCCTCCATGAGGGGGCGCCCCATAATCTAAAGCCTCGAGCAGGTGGGAGAGCAATGTTGCATCTTCCTGAAATTCAAAAGATACCCCATTTAAACATATACCAGACTTTAAGTGCCACATACTATAGACAAAGGTGCTAAAGCAAAAGAAAGTTGAGTTAAAAAATATCAACACTGTTTAATGGTAACAATCCACAGGGAAAGTATAGAGATGTTACCTTAAGAGGTTTACAGTTTAGCAAGAGAGAAACAAGTTAAAGTGGCCTGGTGCCCAGGAAATGCAGCTCTGACTGTACTGAAAATGCTAGTTAAAAACTAGGAGGTAGAGGTGTAGGCCCCAAAGGAAGGGTAAGAAATATGGACTGTCCTGTTATAGTGACCAATGGGAAAGAAGGACAGTAAAAGCACCGCAGGGTCAGTTGTGGCCAGGAGGTAGGACAATCCAGAGGCCAGGGAGCAAGTTGTGTGTGGCAGCAGATGCAGAAACGTGGGAAGTGTCCAGACACAGTTACCCAAGCCAGACTGCAGAGCGCACGGGTGAGCATCCAACGGACGCCAGGGCCTCACAGAGCTTTTTGTTTAGTTGGTCTGATGAGGGGCCGTGGCATCTGTGGCCCTTCTGTTTTAGTGCTTTCTAGGTGATTCTATTCTGATAGTCCCTGATGCACAGGGAAGGAGAAGCAGTGTGTTCTTACTCCTCTGAAAACCGAGACAATGAAAAGACCAAGGGAATCTGGCAGAGGCTGCAGATTTTATGGTGCTTTCAGAGCTGAAGGGGGATCTGATGTTGAGTTCTTCAAACCTGTTCTCCTGTGTGAGGTCACCCTCACCTGTTAATCTCACAAAACTGTTTTTTTTTTTAGAAGACCTGGACTTTTGGGTTTTTTTTAATGATGAACACAAAATCCTGAGGTTTAAGTCCTGAATATCCCACTCCCTATCACTAAAATAGAACCCTATTTAAAATATATCAAATGATATTAAAAGCCCTTTCAGCCTCTTTTTTTCTAACTTCCTTCATTGGCGACAAGTACCCTGGGCTCAAGAGCCATCTTTCAGTTCCTGGCCTTGCTTCATTTTTGTGTACTGAGGCTTTGGGCAAACTATAATTGGCCTCAGTTTCTTACATTTAAAATGAGCAGAATAAGGCTCACAGGTCACTCTGAAGATGAAACACATCACTGCATCCAGGCACGTGAGCAGCCCCTGGACAGAAAGCGCTAACAAGCAGCTGTTACTGTCATCTGCTTTTCCAAGTCCCACACTGAAGGGAGACAGAGAAGCTGACACTATTTTGTACCCAGCAAATCCTCCATTCATAAGTGTTTAAGGAAACTGACAAATTCCTAGGCAATAAATACAGTGGGGCTAGATGAGCAGACGAGGAGTGTTACCTTTAGTAGTGTTGACAGGATGTAACGCTGCAGCTCTGCATTGTGAATGCGAACAGAACCACCTCCTATCTCACTGCCGTTTAAAACCAAGTCATAGTGTTGGCTACGAACCTAGAAGATTCACAGTCTGTGTTAGAGGAGATTTCTGACTTTCGAGTTCTGCAGGTTGAAGACATCGTAACTAATTTAGAGATAAAATGTTAACCATTGGTTCATAATTTTTTCTGAGGCTTCCAGCTGGGTCCTTTCTATCCAGACAGTGAGCTCTGAATTCTTTGACTTTATCTGCTCATTCCTTTTTTATGAGGAAGTACGGAAGGTACCTTTTCGGGCTCAGTGAACAGGAGGTGACTGTCACTGGGGTGGGGCGCAGTGAACGGGTGGTGGGCTGACTCCAGCTCCCTGGGACTGCCCTCCTTGGGGAGGAAGAGTGGAAAATCCACCACCCAGATGAAAGAGAACTGCGTAGGGTCACGAAGCTCCACTCCTCTCGCTTCCAGAAGGTCAGCACATTCCAACCGTAATTTACCCAACAAAGAGCACTGTGAAAAGAAGACACACACACAACGAGTTGGCTCCTTGATAGAGTAGCAGGAAATAGCCCGGATTCCGAAGCAGACTGTTCTCTAGTCTCTCAGGAGACAAAGACCTGAGGATGCTTTGACTGAACTGTGGCCGAGAATGGCCGTCAGACTTAGCTCCTAGGTGACAACTACCTAATAATGTTGATGGAGAACACAGGTAAGGTGTGGTGTGGTGGCATAGCTGTAATCCCAGCACATGGGAGACTGAGCAGAATCCTGAGTCCGAGACAAGCTGGGACTACACAGAAAAGCCATACATGCCTGAAGACACACATACACTGTCACTTTGACGCCTCTTTTATCTTACACTTAAATATCTACACAGGGCACCTTCACTGTGACATTTTCAGAATGTTACTGTCATTTGCAGTAGGTGTGGCTTCTAGCTTTCTGTCAAGGAAGACCCAAAAAGAATTAAGAGCAACACCTTCCTGGGAAAAGGAACAGTAGAATGTTTGGTTCATGCCAAGAGATCATTTAACAGCTAGATTAATTTGCAGCAGGATATTGTATAAAGTCCCAACTTCTATGTTAGGAAATGTGCTGATAACAAAACCTGCAATTAAATATCTTTTTTTTCCCCCCCCTCTTTTTGGTGGAGCCAGGGATTGATCTCAGGACCTTGCACTTGCCAGGCAGGTGGCAGCACCACTGAGCTACATCCCTGGCCCCACAACTAAGTATCTATTTTCACTCTACTATTGCAGGGGAAGAGAAGGAAATTACATTTAGCTTTCAAGCTGAAGTTTCAAACTTCCCTTGGAAGAAACTTTTTTTTGCAATACCAAGGATCCAACTCAGGACCCTGCACTTGTGAAGCAGACATGGTGCCACTGAGCTAAATCACCGGCCCTGGAAGAAACGCAGTAAGTAGGAATATACATTAGAAGAATGAATTTGATAAAATGCTAATTAGATACCATGACATTAAAAGATTATTTATGATTTTTATTTTGGTTATTAAATCCCCGGCCCTGGAAGAAACGCAATAAGTAGGAATATACATTAGAAGAATGAATTTGATAAAATGCTAATTAGATACCAGACTATTTATTAAAAGATTATTTACATAATTATTATTTTGTTTTTTGAGGCAGGGTCTTGCTACACAGTCCAGGCTAAAGTTGAACTCACTGTAAAGCCCAGGCTGGCCTCAATCTCAAGGTGATCCTCCTGCCTCAGCCTCCTGAGTGTGCCAGCAGGTCTAGCGATACCATGACTTTAAAACAGAGTATACACAATGAAGGATTACATTTATAGTTTAATTAAAAGCATATCTTTAATATGCACATTTGATTTTTACACTACACTTCTGTATATTTTGCAAAGATCCCTAAAGCTAAATTCAGTCTCCAGTAAATCAGAAGAATGGTGCTTTAGCCAGTGGGTGCTAGGACTCAACACTTATGGCTGCTGTTCTCAAACACGAAGAGTTCTTGGCCAAGTCAGCCCAAGGGTGTCTGTCAGCCCATAGCCCTCCAGTGGTCTGAACTGAGCCATCTATTTATAGGAATTCATTAGGTCCAAAGCTCTATAACTACCAAATTTTCTTTATCTGCAAACTTTGAAAATGAAAATATTTTTGATGGTTGTATAAGTAATGCCACTGACCCTCAGTCAGAGTCGGATCAAATCTGTGTGATGGATTCCACTTTTGTGTGTGAGTGTTTGAAGCGACATCACCGAGTCAATTTTCAAAGGCAGGCACAGCACTGGTAAGGTTCTACTTGATTCACACACCATGACAGTCTGCCTAGACAGACAGACAGACAGAAACAGTGCAAACGTCCACAGGATGTTTTCTTTTAGTATACACCAAGTATGGACTAAACTGACAGTATGTCAATTCCCAGAAATTAGGAAGAGATGAGGGCTACCCGACCTTAGAGTATGGGCCAAGAGTAGACATCTGAGCCCTGGGCCTCAGTTTCATCGTTACACTGAAGTAATCTCCATGGTCCCTTGAAGCGCTCAAACTCTTACTGAACATGTGCTTTTGGTTTAAATTATTATAGGATATTCCATGTCAAGGGTTGCTTTATAATATACACTAAATAAACCAGGTGTGGTAGCGCATGCCTATAATCTCAGCACTTAGGAAGCTGAACCAGGAGAATCACCATGAGTCCAAGGACACCTTGGGCTATACAGTGAGTTCAGGCCAGGCTGAACTATATAGCAGAACTAAACAAACGAAAATACCCTAAGTAATGTCATCTCTTCATATTTTCATGAGATGCAATCAATGAATTCTAAAAGAATGTCTTTTAGCACACTGTAATTGAACAGTGACAAATCATATCCATTCATCTCAAAAATCTTGTCAAAGCATATTTTTCTAGGTAATCAAAGTATTCCTATAAAATTATTCCATTCATATACTTTTCAAGTCAGGTAAAAATACTACTGGGATAAACATTTAAAGTGTCAAATTATGAAGAAAGAAAGTAAGTAAAATTCTAGAGGACTGCGACCTTCCAAGTTAGGAAAAACTAGGCTGCGGATGTAGCTTAGTGATAGAGTGATTGCCTAGTATGTTCAAGGCCCTTGGTTCAATCCCTAGCACCACCAAAAAGGAAAAGTGAAGGAAGGAATTTTCAACTTGGTAGACTCCTGTAAGATATGAAAAGACTTTTTTTTCATTTCAGTATGTATTAGTATTAATTATTACATGCACATTTTTTCTTCTCTTTTTCTTAGCCATACTGGGAAGTGAAGGGCCTCTGCACTGAGTTACATCCCCAGCCCTTTATATTTTTTGAAACAGGCTCTTTCTAAGTTGCCGGGCTACACTTAAATTTTCAGTCTTCCTGTCTCAGCTTCCCAGAGTGCTGGGATTGCAGGTGTCTGCCACTGTGCCCAGGTTTTTTCCTTTTTCATATGTCTATAAATCAATCAGATTATTTAAGCAGAGAGATTTTTGGTATGTGGCCTAAAAATTCCCTGTTGTTTTCTGTGTATTCTCTAACCATGCAGAAGGAGCTTTCCAGTAGCTTCTCGGACACAGACTAGTCCAGTTCAGACCACACAGATGCTCACACAGCACTGAATCTGGTCCGCCTGGTGGGGCCTCATTAATGTGACTCCACAGTGCAACTACTTGTGTCAGACATGTCACTGCCTCTCCAGGGTTATCACTTGTAGCCTTACTATTTTTTTGGTCTTACTATTTTTTTTTTTTTTTTT
>PVIR01018439.1:0-33397 GCA_004026965.1 Petromus typicus | reverse complement strand
TGATTGCTAAATCTTGGAAACAACCCAAATGTCCATCAATTGGAGACTCAATAGAGAAAATGTGGTTCTTTTATAGAATGGAGTATTACTCTGCCATTAAAAATGATAAGATTGAGTCATTCATACTCAAATGGATGTACTTTGAGAATGTCCTCATAAGTGAAATAAACAGGTCACAGATGTATAAATATCATATCTTTTGTCTGGTATAAGAAAATGAGTTGTAAATGAGTTGTAGTATGTATAGTTCATATTGTGAAATAGAAAATATTTAAAAAGGAAGAGCGTGTAGGGGTAAATAATGAAGGGAAAATGAATATGGTAATAATAAAGAAAAAGAAACAAAGATTATGTATTTAGGGGGTGGGGGTTTCAGGGTGGAGGGAAAAGGGGAAAATAAGAATCAAGTCATGTCATTCTAGTACAAACTCTCAATGTTGAATGTGATAATGATGTGAATTCATAATGTACCAATAAAGATTAAAAAAAAGAAGAAGATGTCTCTGTATATCTGTTTTCAGAAGAAGGTTAAATGTAGACAGGATTTCAACTGGTGTCTTGCCTACACTCTAGTTATTTTTGACATCCATGTTGTCAGATCGTAGTCATTTTCAGGTGACAGTGATAGTGTGGTTCTCCCTACCCTCCCAAGGCTGATGGCCCACATCACCAAGAGTCTTGAGAACATCAAAAGCTTAGCATAGGCTTCATTGTAATTCTCTGATCTGTGCCCTCCTGGAGACAATGGCATTGAAGTTAATTGCTCTTACTTAGTAGTACCTTTTTCTTGAGCAAGGTGTTCACAACTCATCATTTCTTGTAGGAAGATGCCTTTTTCTCTGTATCCTGCTCTATAGAATCCTCCCTTTTCAGACTTCCTCTGTCTTGGCTTCTGCCAATTGAATTTTTGTTAACATCTGCTTTTTCTCTCCCTATTCTTTTAGATAAAAGCTATACATTTATCTCTCTCAAATCCCTCTATGAACTGATAGCTAGGGGACTATATTGTAACTTTTTGCACAAGGAATTGAACCATACAGCAGGGCTTACTTTAAATGATTGGTCTGACTCATGAACTCATTCTACTCCTTTTATTGTTAAAAAAAAATTAGGTACACTAAGGTCTTTGAGAATCCTCAAAAAAGTAAATATTCATGTATATAAATGTTTCAAGGTCATATCTTACATATAGAACTAATAAGACCATGTGGAAGTACTGAATTAGTAGAATAATTGAGCTTTTTATTGAGGACAACAAAGTGAATTTTGAACATTCTGCCAAATACTGATGCTGACAGTATTATTTTCTGTGAGTAAGCCAAGCACTTTTAAATAGTTGGTAAAGAGGATGTAGAATCAAAGAAAAGGTTGAATAAACTGTATCTATTTTGATTATGACAGTTCTGTAATATAGAGAAGACATCTTTTTCTTTTCCTTCCTATTCGAAAGATGCAGTATATCGGGGTGACCATGAAGTCTAGAAATAAAGAGGCTAATATTTTGTCATTTATAATATTAGTAAACAGTATGTTAAAAGATTTTCCTGATTTCTAGACTTGGTGACCACCTTATGTAATTCTTGTTCTCCTCTTAAAAAAACAGTGAAATTTATTCCTGCTGCCTAAAAATATGTATCCCGCCTGCATGTATCATGCAGATCCCGAAGGAGAGTCTTTTGCTATTCCTGGGAGTGACTTCTGTCTAACCCTTCATACTGGTGAGGGGGTGGGAAGCCTATTTCAATTCATCACTGATGTTGAAACACATCCAAGACTTTCTAAAGGTGTCCTCATGCATCCCTAGTCACTTCACTGCCACATGTATTCTGTGTGTTGATGAGTCATCTTCCTTACTGTCCAAACTCTCTTCCAAACTGTTGAAACTCTTTCCAGTTCCTCTTCCTGTGTTCTTTTATGTGAAAGTTATTTGGTTACCTTAGTAGAAACATAGACTAGTCTTCTTATCTTTGAAATCACAGAGAAAAAAAATTTTATTTTTTAGGCCTATACAGGGCACACGTTCAGTTCTGTCTATGAGATGTCAGTGCATTACTATGACTCAGCATTTTGAAGAGTTGCATTTGGATGCCAACTGCAGAGCAGGGGGTGAAAATCAGATCTATAGATAAGCTGAAGTTTTCTGAAGTAGATAATAATATGTCTGGTATGGTAAATATTGCATAATTTAGAATAATGTTGCCATCGAAATGATTGCCACAGCCAGGAAAAGGAGAGTTAAAGTTATTATGGGTAATTCAAAAAAGGAAATGGTGCTTTGGGGAGTAGAAAACTCTTCAAATTTCTTTATTTTCCTCTAATGCAGTAATTGCATTTAGAATTTTAGGAGGAGATATGGAAAATAGCTGGATCCATGATTGCACACTGTATTCCCTCATTCTGTCTTTTCTCCTCTCCACTGAACTGTGGGAGACCATACTACCACTAAGTAAATCTCAACAGCTTTGAAATTGCCTGGGATGTTAAAAGTCCTTTGTTAGGTGACAGCTTGGGTCAAATGCTTTTTTCATGGTGTTGGAAAAGATGATGTTTGTTTCATAGTCAGTGGCCTAAGAAAAAAATATATATCATAAAGTAAGTTTTCAATATATCTTTATGGAATGTATAATGTAGTATTATACAGGTCCAACCTCTAGGCCACGAAGAATTATTAAAGCCATACTGGTGAAGAGTCCACTAATAAAAGAACCATGTTACAGTTCCTGACTCCATGCTTTTGTAAGCTTGCTACCTGGGCATATTAACCCCTTTTGAACTTCTGTTTTCTTATACATAAACTTAATAATACCTTAGGCTGATGGGAATACAGAAATGTTTGTAAAGAGTTTTTCTCTATGCCTAATGCTTGTTGTGACATTTAAACATGATGTAGCAGATTTACTTTTAAATAACACTATCTTTAGTGCCACTAAGCTTCATAATATTCAATGTCATGGCTTGATGTAGTTCTAAATATTTTTAAAAGCCTAGAAGTTAATATACTTTTGTTTGTGATACTTACCACCTTAACTTTTTGCATATAATTGTATAACTTTGATCAACACATCAATTGAAAATCTAGTTAGTTTAAATTATTTTTTAAATTTGACAGCTAAAATCTTTCAAAATGTTAAGCCCAAGTGTCAGGATAAGCATGTAATAAAAGGATACCACCAGAAGAAAAAATTGACCATCACTCAATCATATAGTCTCTTGTATCCTCTTTAATTGCTTTCTAATTGTTAGCAAATACTAGAGAAATTATCCTTCATTTTCTATGCTTCCTCTATTTTCTTGCTAATAAAATTCATCATGATTTTATGCTACAGTTTCCTAGAAATCTGTTTCTATGCATAATTGGCCCTGTCCTGCCCCACTTGCTTATCTACACAACTATTATCAAATATAAGCACTTTAAAAACTATAAATATTAAATGTGGGGGGTAAATAATACTGGCTCTTAGGAATACTTCTCATTCACAAAGTGATACAAAAGGCAAGTAAATAAATAGTCACAATTCAAAAGAAATCCGTACTCTCTAAACAGGAAATAAATTATAGTATGAGATTATATAAAGCTGTGCAAAGAATATTCATATTATAATAGAAATTTTATAATGCTAAACTATATTTTTATTATAGAAAATTATGGACCCAAATTGACATATTCAGCAGTCAAGAGTAGTAACCATGTGGCATGATAGAATGCTCCTTCTCTGATTAGAATTTTAAACACTAGAGGGCAGAGTATTGCAAATGGCAGTTTCATTTCAGCTGAACTTTTTATAAATACACCAATCTTTATCATGTACATCAGTGATACTTTCGTGTTATTGGCTGTGTTTCTTAAAGTAAGAAATACGACGATTTTAGAATTGTCTGGTACTAATGGTCTGTTTGCTGGTTTTGTTTAAACAGCATTTTGAGTTGTACCAAAATTGGTTGAATATCCATATTTTCCCTTTGTTTCTGGTTAGTCTGTGTTTTTGGTTTCTGAAACTGATTATTTATATGTACATTTATATCATTTGTTAAGTTATACAAATGCAGATTATATTAATGAAGAAAAGTGAGAGAAAGGAGACTTTATATTTATAAAATATATTTTATATTTTATCGTATAGCTTAGCACATTCATTTTATGGCCTACTTAACAAGAAAAAAGTTCAAAAAGAATCACCTGCCAACTAACAATCTTTTTCAAGTGTGGCAATTATAATTTAGAAGTAGTACCACACATTTGGGAAAATTTTATGTGGGGCTTAGGTAGAAAAGGTAACATATAAAGTGAAAACTGAATATGATAAAAATGATTATCTTCAGAAGTCCCTTCAATGTTACTATTCCTAACATATTAACATATAAACATTCCTAACATATATTAACATATAAACATTATGTTTATTAACATTAAACAAATACCGCTTCTCAGTATGTCCAGTCCTGCCAGTCGGTTCTTTACGGTTGTAATGACCTTACTCTTTCATTGACCATTAGATGAAGTTTATTAATATATAGGAGCCACATTATATGACTGTTAAAAATCAGTCGCAGGGAGCCAGGGATTTGGCTCAGTGGTTCCAGCATCTGCCTGGCAATCACAAAGTCCTGAGTTTGATCCCCGGTAACCACATATCACAGTGCCAGGCATGGTGGCTCACACCTGTAATCCTAGCACTCAGGAGGCAGAGGCAGGAGAATTTCTGAGTTCAGGGCTGGCCTGGGCTACAAGCAAGGTTGGAGCCAGCCTGAACTACAAAGTGAAACACCGTCTTAAAAAAAAAAATCAGTCTCAGTTTCTTTCCATCTGTCTGTCATATTTTCGATGCTGTGAATGCAACTCAGGGTCTCACCTATGGTAGACAATTGCTCTGCCCTTAAGCATACTTCTTTCTTTTCTAATCAATCAACTCACTGTCGTTACAAGTTGAATTCTTACTCTGGAGCAGTAGACATTCATATAAAAGACAAAGCCACACATAAAATATGGCCAAAATTTGAATTGCTATAAGAAGTAAGACAAATACTTTTTACTTCTGTGAGAATAGAGAATTCATATATTTATGTCATGGTAAGCATCACCCTATCTTGAAAGCACTGCAGCATTTTCTCATTAGAGAAAGCCTATAATGAAAGAAGACTAGGAAAATGTTAAAAACAAAAAGAAGGTAAAATTTCATGTAGGTTTTAGACTTATGTACCTAAATTAATCATAAGGGAGTTACAAATTAGTAGCCAAGGGAAAAGCTTACCTCCCTAAATCTCTCTGTCCTTTATCTTAGTATAATTCTTCAAGCAAAATAAAATCTATGTACTTTACCTTTTAGGATGTCTTAACCATATCCTTATCCTAGTCAACTTCCTTAGAGCATAAGCAAAATTTAAATACGTCAGTGGAAAATGATCTGTTTAAAGTTTACATATTCTTCAGAATTAGTTTGAAGTCTGTTTAATGCCTGGATAACAAAACTTGATTTGGGAATAGGATTATACAAGAAAAACTTGCTCTCTTTTATAAGGTAGTAAGTTATTGGTATTCTAAAGAGTTACAACTAGAGAGATTTTCCTTAAAAATAACTATTAACACAAGACAATATGTATTTGATTTGAAAAGCTTACTACATAGAAGAGATTAGACTATCAGGGAAACAGAACAGAAGTGTTGTCCATAGAATTCTCCCTACCCCTCAAAGGGTCTTTCTGTGTTGTTCAGGCCATTTTGAACATCTAGCCTCAAATGGTCCTCCTGACTAAGCCTCTCAGGTGGCTGAAACTACAGGAGTTTACCACTGTGCCTGATTTAATGGGGTTTTTTAAAATTTTTATATATTATTTACTTTTTTGAGACTAGGTCTTTCTCTGTTGCCCAATTTGGGCTTGAATTTGTGATCCTCTGTCAGCCTCCCAACTATAGTAGTAGAGATCATAGCCTTATACCACTGTGCCTGGCTCCTAGAATTTTAAAGTCAAACATAAAAGCTTGTTGTTATGTTTATAGTTTCTAATTAGGTGAAATAAAAGGTAAATGAAAATTGACAAGTTTTTGTTGTTGTTGTTGTTGTTGTTGTTGTTGTTGTTGTTGTTGAGACAGGGTCTCACTTGTAGTTCAGGTTGGCCCTGAACTCAGCAATCCTCCTGCTTCTGCCTCCCAAGTGCTGGGATTACAGGCGTGAGCCACCATGCCCAGCACTGTGGTATGTGGTACTAATTGGTGGTGGGCATGAGTCACCACACCCAGCACTGTTGTATGTGGTTACTGGGGATGGAACCAGGGACCTTGTGCTTGCAAGGCAGGCGCTGGAACCACTGAGCTAAATCCCCGGCCCTGACAAGTTCTTTGAAACACCTTCCATGTTTGTTAGTATTACCATTCTATAGAAAGTGTTTACACTACTATTTTCTAAAGATATTTAGAAGTCATGTCACACTGTAAAATTACATTTATGTTATTATTTTAATCTTTAACACTGCACTACAATATTGCTGTTTACTATAATTCTAGTAAAAATAGGCATCTATGGCAAATATGTACAGTTTGATGAGACTGATTATGTACAGCATGATGAGACCAAATTTCCCAATCAAACATAGAAACTAACCTGGAAAAAGTATTTAACCTTTTCAGCAATTTTCTGTGTCTGATGAGTTCTACTAAATTCATTTTCCTTTCTGTTTTTTTCTTAATTATTTTATAATAAAACATTTTTAAAATTGCACTTATTTGCATTGCATAATTTATTTTACTCCAATCCTATAATAGCTTTAGGGAGAAGGTAGAAAACATGACATTCCCCATACTTTTACTGATGACAAATACCGGGTCAGAGTGACTAAGCACTTAGCTTAGCTAATAACCTATTATTACAACTACAACCAGAAAACTAATTAAAAAGTGTTTTTCTCATTGCACTCAGTGCTTTTTACTCATATTTACTGTTTGTCATTTATGGAGATTAATGCATCAACAATTGTTCACTGCCAGACATGATGACACATGCCTGTAATCCCAATTACTTGAGAGGCTGTGGCAGGCTTGAAAATCTAAGGTCAGCCTGGGCAACTATTTAAGACTCTGTCTCAAAATGAATTTTTTAAAAAAGCTGAAGATGTAGTTCTTGCATGAGGCCCTGGATTCAAGTACTATCCTTGATAAAGTTCAAAATTATATCAAAATTTTTATTATGGCACGTGCTGCCCATATAAAAAACAATACAATAAGTAAAGTTACTGGCTTACTTTACATTATATCTGAATATTTCATTAAATAAGTGATAATAGACAGAAGCAGACACTGATATGAAATAAAACCATTTCATATAAAATTGCCATAAGTAGATGAAACATTATAGCATCAGTGGTTCATACTGAAGGAGTTTAATGAACAAATTTTTTCTACACAAACAGAGCTCTGTCCAGAGTACTGCAGAGAGATATCACAATAGTCTCTGCATTGACTTCTTTCCTAACTTCCATTTCTCCCCGGAGCCTTTTTGGAATCTATCTGTGCACTGGAAAGGTGGGAAAACTTCTGGATTCCTGGCAGGTAGAGAGAAACTATTACAAGAAAAAAATTCTCTAGGCCTGGTAGAGAGGCACCTTCGGAAGTGTGGGGTGGAATAGTAGCCTTATCACACTAGAGACAGATACAGAAATTTCTTTGTGAAGGCTATGAGCATTTTCAGTGAAGTTAGTATCTTTTGAACTCTTCTGCATCTAGAAGGAATACGTGAAGTAGAATGCTTATCTTTGAAATTGGTATGTATCACTGCTATTTTACTAATCCATCAGTTGATGATGATGCAGTTTTAATGAACTTGACTCATATCATCTGAATGAAAGCTACTGAAATAAGGTTTAATATCTAAATATTTTAAAAATAAATTTTCTGCTATCCCAAATTCTGGGCAGTTTCTTACATTGCAAGAAAATATTTCTAACATTTAACCCAATAAATTTGGAAGATGCTGCAGACACATACTAACTTGCTGAAGCATTATTAATATTTAAATGACCTCATTATGTAGGGGTTTTTTTTAAGTCTGTACTCAATGTATTTTGTAATACCTATGCATATAGCTCAGATTCACAAATTTAGAAAAGTAAAACCTGAAAAGGAATCAGTAAAAGAGTAGTTTATAGCTTTAAGGCATGAGGAGCTTACAGCTTTTTAATATAAATTGTTCCCAGAATCCAAGTCACTGCTCCTTATATGGTACTGCTTTTTTCCTCTTGGTTGCTATGACAACAGCAGCACTGCGCCATTCATCAGCTCTGGACCTAGGCTGTACTGCTAGCCTTCCGTGTTACTCCTGAATGTTAAGAAGAACATCCGTGAATCATTCACTCTGTTAATGCTGCGCCATTAGAAACCTAAAGAACCAGTTCTTCCAGAAATTTTCTCTAACAGAGGGATAAACTGCGCCACAGAGAAAAGTTGTATAAAAATATTTCTTTCTCCTGATGGAATAATAAAATCTGTATTTGCTGCAGTATTTTGGAAAAAATAAGCTATGTCAAGTGATTTAATGAAAAGAGCTCGTCTGTATAAGCTTTCATGAAACTATTAGTTATTCAAAACAACCACAGTACTTCTCTGGATACAGAAAGAAGCAGGTGATGTTGTTAGGGGTTCTTGGCCCCTTCGGGAGCATCTCTTGTGCTTTGGGACCATAGCCAACATCTGCTGTAAGAATTGTCACCTGTAATGCACAGTAAGTTCTGGGCAGAGTGAAGAGCTGGCTGAAGAAGATTAAAGTGTGGATCATTACTGATGTGTCCGTCTGATAACAACACAACTAGTGAATAAGCCTGAAAAGGGAGAGAAACTACAGAGTGTTGACTAATGAGGAAGAAAAATTAAAACCTGTGAGTATGATGAGTAGCATTATTGTGTTACATGGATTTCTGAGTTGTAAGGCCTATTCTGAGCTTCATAAGAAAAGAAATGTAGCCTAACAGAATTTGACACTTATTTTCCAGAGAAGGCATTAAGAAATTGTTAGTAAGCATATTTATTTAATTTTGTGTTCTACTGTATAATTGTATGTATTATGAACCTTTTAAAATTCTTTTATATTATAAAAAAGTAAACATTAACTGCAAAGAGAGCTGTTAAAAATTCATTTTTAAAATGTAAATGTGAAGGTCAGATTCCTTTTCTTCTAAAATATATTCCAGAGTAGACTTCTACTTCTTATTGCAGTATCCTTATAAGTAAAATGGTTTAAAAATATAGTATAGAAACTTGAAATTTTGTAAGTATGCTTCATTTACAACATCAAATCATTTAATTAACTGGAATGTTTACAAATAAATGTTTGTTAAAGGAGTTTTTTTGAAACTTCACATTATATACTAGTTATGTTGGTTTTTGCCTGTTTTTCCCTGTTAAGTTCAGGCTATATTAACAAATTCACCTTTTTTACTTCTCTTTGCAGATCATTTGGTAATTATCAACTAACGTTAAATTGAATTTATAGACTGAATTTTTTCAAAAGACTTTCTGGCTTTTGTTTTTTCTTTTTAGTGATTCAGCTATCGTGATAACTTAGAAGCATGATAGAAGTGAGATCTTGATTTTTCAAAATTAGAATATTTAAACTAATTTTTAGTGACCTCAAAGAAAAAAAAAAACACTTTCACCTGGGCTTACTGTTTCAGTTATTTATCTTCTTGAGTTGCTCTTCTTAAATACATCACCTCCAAATATATGCATATGACTCAGTTCCTTTAATTTGCACAATTAGGGGAGAAATGGTTTTGTAATCTTTTATTATATATTTTTCATTTCTAGCCCTTCCATTTTTGATATTTTTACCTGTTTACCTTTTCATTTCTTCAGTGTTTAAGAAACCTTTAAGTAGAGAGAGTTGATATATTTAAGGGTAATTAAAACTATGAATCCTTTATATTAAGTCATATGTCACTAAAAAGATTTTACTTGTATTATTGGTAATTAACAGATTAAATAAATTTAATAATTGCATTCTTACTATTGCCATGCAGATTAAAAATACAAGTTTCTAAAATTTATTAATATTTAACAAGTGTGTACATTATAAATCAGTGCTCCTTTGTTGTTAGTTTATCTTTACAAATGTGGGTATATATACATATATATGTGTGTATATATTAACAAAAGATTTTTGTGTTCCATTATCTCTGAAACCATAATTCTTATCAATAGTAACAAAAATCATTGCAGATACTTTTAAATGTTAGTATATTTTTAACAATGGATTTATTCATTTCAGATCATCATTTTTGGCATGTTTGTTGATATTTTCTCATGCTTGGGCACTGACCAATACATATTCCTGAAAGTTATATATAAACTTATTTGTTTGTAAATTAGTTAATTTAAAATTTTCTTATTTTAGGAGATTTAAATTCACTCATTTTTGGAGATTGTGTAAGACCTTTTATAGTGATCAATCCTTATTAAGTTGACCTGACAAATCTCTATATCATGGTAGCTTTCTTTAAGTAGAGCCATCTACCTTCTTTGTTGTAAAAAGATTCTAGCTGCATATTCAACTGATAGTGTTCTTTGCGTGAAAAAGCCTAAATTTCAAAGTAGTTCATATTTGAGAATAAACTTTCTGAAAAATTTTAAAAAGTTGTTTCACTATTAGTCGTGTAAAATGTAAATAATTGGTATAATCTTAGTTGATAATAGACATTACCTCTGGGAAGAAATGTGCTAGTGAATAAATAATATGTAAAAACATGAATAGAAAAGAGTTAGGCCTCTCCTAAATTTTTAATAGAATTCTTTATTGGTACATATTATAACACATCATGATCACACTCAACATTAAGAATTTGTACCATTATATGACATGACTTCTAATTTTTTCCCATTCCCCTATCCACTCTATAACCCCCTGCCCCCTATGTACATGTTATTTCTTTTTTTTACCATCATTTTATTTCTTTCCCCTCATTACTTAACTCTACCCCTTCCCTTTGAGTAGAAATTAACTAATTCACCTTTTTTACTTCTCTTTGCAGATCATTTGGTAATTATCAACTAACGTTAAATTGAATTTATAGACTGAATTTTTTTCAAAAGACTTTCTGGCTTTTGTTTTTTCTTTTTAGTGATTCAGCTATCGTGATAACTTAGAAGCATTATAGAAGTGAGATCTTGATTTTTCTATTTCACAATATCTCATATATTCTAGAACTTATTTACATCTTCACAGTCTCATACCAGAGAAAAGATACAGTATTTACACATCTGTGACTTATTTCACTTATGAGTATGTCCTCAAGGTATGCATATTTAAGTATAAATAACTCAAACCTATCATTCTTTATGGCAGAGTAATACTCCATTTTATTAAACACACACACACACACACACACACACACACACACACACACACACACACGACTACATCTTCTTTTTCCAGTCTCCAGTTGATGGGCATTTGGGTTGTTTCCAAGATTTAGCTATCACAAACTGAGCTGCTGTAAACATGGGTGCACATATATCAGTGTGATATGAATCTTTCAGTTCTTTCATGTTTATACCTAGCAGATAAATAGCAGGGTCTAATAGAACCTCTAATCCTAGTTTTTTGAGGAATCTCCCCACTGATCTCCACAGTGGTTGCATCAGTCTACATTTCCATCAACAGTGGAGAAGGATTCCTTCCTCCCCCCAGCCTCACTAACATTTGTTGCTAGTTAATTTTGTGATAGCAGTCATTCTTTGTGAAGTGAGATGAAAACTCAGTGTTGTTTTCACCTGCATCTCTCGAATGACCAGAGATGTTGAGCATTTCTTCTTATGCTTCTTAGCGGCCTTTACTTCCTCCTATGAAAAGTGTCTGTTCATTTTAAATGCCCACTTTTGAATTGGATCTTTAAATTTAGGGAGCTGATTTTTTAAGCTCTATATATTCTAGATAGTAGCGCTTTGTCTGAAAAAAAGCTGATAAAATTTTTTTCCCTAAATTATTGAGAATTGTCTTTAGCTCTGCTGGTGGTTTCTTTTGCTGTATAAAAGTTTTTTTAGTAGGATGAGATCCCATTTTTTGATTCCTTCTGCTAGTTCTTGTGCTATAGATGTTTTGTTCACAAAGTCTTTCATTAAGCCAATGTCTCCAAGAGTTCTATCTAACCAATAGTTCTGTTTTCCAGCTGCTTTAGTGTTTCTGTTTTAATGTAGTTTTTATTGACTAAAATTTAAGCATACTGTCCTAGTAAGACTTCTGAATACTTGGGAATTTGTTAATATAACTAGTAAGCTTTTACTAGGAAATATGAATGTATTATTGTCAGAATCTATATAGACTAAAGTAATTAAATTGGTTATAAATTATTTTAAGAGTGGGTGCTAGTTATTCTCATAAGAATCAACTACAAGTTTCAATGACAAATATATATTCTTTATATTTCCAATATTACATAGTAAAATATTTCACTACTATAAATTCTATTGTTTGAGACAGGTCAATTTTTCTGAAGTTTCTCTTCTCTTAACAAAATAATCCATCTTTGCAGCATCATTGTAGGCATTAAGAAAGGTAAAGTATACAAAGCAACCAATACGGTATTTGTTCTGGAAGAACTGTTCTCATAGTGATACTTTCCTTCTCTACTCTTCCTTTTCATTAGCCTACATCAGAGTTTCTTGGACTTTTTCTGTGGAAATAACTTGAGGACAGAAAAATTTCAATGCTTACAAAAAAGTTGAGATATATAACCTAAAAACAAAACTCCGAGAATCCTTGGAAGTCTATCTCTCTCTCTCTCTTTTTGTTTTTTTTTTCATTTTACAATAGTCTACATTTAGCCAGGGATTTATTTACTTGGTGGCACTGCACCTGCCTTCCAAGTATAAGGTTATGAGTTCAATCCCTGGTACTGGAAAAAAAAAAAAAGAAAAGAAAAGAAAAACAAAGATCTACATTTATTTTACTTTTATCATAAAAATGTACCTCCACAATTTAAAAAAATTTACCCTATAGAAAAATATGTCACATTTTCTCTTATAAATTCACTACTTAAATAAACTACTTAGTTCACTTGGTCTGTCATTCTAAAAATAGAGCTCTTGAAGCAAAAGAAGCTATCTTTCTAAAGATAGAGAATTAAGAGGTAAAGATTTTTTAAAAAATGAATCCAGTTGAAGATAGACATCTTACATGTTCACAAGAAAAGTAGTGATTTGTAGTTGAGTTAAACCATAGGGATGAGAAAGAAACCCATCATGTCTGAAATAAATAATGATGGAGAAATTAATAATTTGGCTTTTTTTTTTTTTTCAGACAGGGTCTCCCTTTGTAGTCCAGGCTAACCCTGAACTCACTATGTAGCCCAGGCTGGCCTCGAACTCAGCAGTCTTCCTGCCCCTGCCTCCTGAGTGCTGGGATTACAGGCATGAGCTGCCACACCTGACATTGTGTTATGTGGTTACTGCAGGACTGAATTTGGTACCTTGTGTTTGCCAGACAAACACTGAAACCACTGAGTTAAAAAATCCCTGGCCCCAATTTGGCATTTTTGAGGGTCTAAGAAATCTTGCAATAAAGGAACTTGTTTAGTTGCTTAGCTTCTCTAGCATTTATGTACCAACCAACCTTTTTCTGTTTTCCTTATTTTTTGTAAGTTGCACAAATCATAAAGCACACTTCACTGACTAAAGAATGTTATATTATTTCAAAGAAAAGAGCAGGTATTGGTGCATAATGAAATCTGACAGAATTCATCTTGACATTCCAGAAAATGATGGCAAAATGGCAGTTTACCCAAATTCGCTAGATAAATTATACTTTAATATTTTAGATTAGTGGATTTTTGTTTGTTTGTTTATGGTATGGGGTATTGAAAATTGAACCTAGACCCTACACAAAGAGCTGTACTCCCAATGCTTTTTATTTTTATTTTGAGACAAAGTCTCATTAAGTTCTCTAAACCGAACTCAAACTTGAGACCCTCCTACCTGAGCCTCCCAGAGTTCTGGGTTTGTGAGTATACACCTTTATAGCTGACTGGGTATTTTTATTAAGTAGGAAAAAAAATGTTTAGGGCCAGAGATTTAGCTCAGTGGTTGGTTCTGGCACCTGCCTAACAAGTGCAGGGACTCGGGTTTGATCCCCAGTAACCACATACAACAATGCCGGACATGGTGACTCACATCCACCAGCAATCAGTACTACATACCACAGTGCTGGGTGTGATGGCTCACAGAGACAGGAGTTTGTGGCTGAGCTCAGGGCCAGCTTGAACTACAAAAGTGAGACCCTGTCTCAAAAAACAAACAACCAAAAAAACCAACCAAACAAAAAATGTTTCTTATGTGAATTAGAATATGAAATGATAAAGTGACTTGAAAATAAAAACTTGAAATCCAGAAAATACAAGATATATTGAAATGGTAAGTACATCAGTTTATCTGGAATAGAAGTTTCATGAAAGGATATTGTGAAAGAGAAAACTAGCACTAGATTGAACAGAGCTTTGAGGCAAGGGTAAAATAAAATAAGAGTAGTGGAAACAACAAAGGGGAAAAGGTTTTGAAGAAACAAGTTCCATCACAGTTGATTTAATTTTTATTTTATTTTATTTATTTATTTTTTTATTTTTATTTGAGACAAGGTCTCGCTTTTATAGTTCAGGCTGGTCCTGAGGTCAGCCATGAACTCAGCAATCCTCTTACCTCTGCCTCCGAAGTTCTGGGATTGCAGATGTGAGCCACTACACCTGACGGGGTACGTGGTACTGATTGCTGGTGGGCATGAATCTCCACACCCCGCATTGTTGTATGTGGTTACTGCATCGAACCCTGGCCTTTGCACTTGAAAGCCAGGCACTGGAACCACTGAGCTAAATCCCCAGCCCTGAATTAATATTTTAAGAATGGGAATCAGTGGCCTTGTTAGTAGAAATAAGGAGATTAGAACAACTGATTTTGAGAGAAGCAAGATAGTAGCTCTATACCAGAGAGGTAAAAATAAATAAACTTTTAAACTATAAATGTGAAAGCTGTACCTATAGAAAGTGTAATTTTAAACATGAGTAGGTATAGGCATAAGAGACCAGTACTCGATCCAATGATTTTCCTTAACTCTCTCGAATCAACAACTAAACCTTAAAAAATATCAATTTAAAAGCATACCTGTAATCCCAGTGTTCTTGGTTGATCACAAATTCAGAACTAGCCTGGACAGTTTGACAACTCAGTAAGACCCTGTCACAAAAAAGAGAGGGATGGGGCTGAGGACTTAACAGAATACAAAAACTCTGGTTCAGTTCCCCAGGAGACAGATGCAGAGACAGAAAAAGACAGAAAATATGAGTAACAAGCAGTATGAAAGATGATAGGCTAATCAAGATGGTATAACATGACTTTTACGGAAGGTGAGGTTTCAAACTGTTTTAGGGATTATTTTCAAATTGTTATACAAGTCCAGGGATGTGGCTCTGTGGTGCCACCAGCTGCCTAGCAAGTGCAAGATCCTGAATTCTATCTCTGGTTCCACACACACAAAAAAAGTATACAGATTTGTGGAGATCATAAATCTATTGTAAAATGATTCTGTTTTTTTGCTTTCCTGAATAGACTTCAAATCCTTCTCTGATCAGGGCGGGGCTGTATAAAACTGCTGGGAGTAGAAGGAAGAGTCTAAAAAGAAATCTACAGCTGAAAACACTTTTTGGAGTTCAAGGCATTTTTTTAGTGTCTATGATGTAAAGCCATATATAAGACTCTTTAAAATTTACAGAGGTAAAATAATTTTCTTTTTCTACTTTGTATTTTTATTTCAATAAATTTTTCATTTTTATATTAAGAAAAAATGTAACTTTTACATTAAATCCTGCAATATGATGTGCTATATGGCATTGGGCAGTTTACACAGAACTTCTATAAACCAGGTGTGCTGGCCCATTCCTATAATCCTAGCACTCAGGAGGCTGAAGCAAGAACTAAGTTCAAGGACAGCTTGAGCTACATAGTGAGTTCGAGGCCAGCCAGAGCTACCTAGTGAGTCCTTGTCTCAAAAAACAAAAACAAACCTATATATAAAAACTTTTGTGTTCTTCAATTCCTTCACCTATAAAATGGATATACCAGTTACCATAGTGTTTATAAGGATTAAATGAATTTCTATAGGCTATAAGACCTAGTGTCCAATAATTATAATTAATGATGTCATATAATGACACTATAAATACTAGATCCTGTTTACTTTTCTGTACCTTTCTCTATTCTTCTTTCCTCTGTACAGTCTACCTTTACCTTGTTTAAAAGGGAAACCACTTTTACTTGTTAAATTGTATTTTTTTACATAAGCAGGAAGTGTTAAATAACCCTGTGCTCTCCCAAAAGCATGAATAAACATGTTGCTATATTATCTTATAATGAGAAGCTTAAAATTGAGACAAAATTACAAATTTAGTTCAGAATGCTTTTCCATCTTAGCACTTATTACAAATTGTTTTATATTATTTAACATCATACTGAGGCTTAAGGCTATATGATATAGTTTATAGACTCTGGATTCAGACTGCTTGGATTTGATGCCTAACACTTATTTCCTATGGGGCAAGTAACTCTGCACCTCAGTTTCTTTGTATATTAAAAGTAGGTAATACATACTAGTACTCTATAAGCCTATTAAGAGAATTGAGTGAATTTATTTGAATAGTCTTGGATTATAAGCATTTAGTCATATTTAACCTTTATTATTAATTAGTTTACGTGTAATTTATGTCTTATCTCTGCCTAAGGCAAAAACAGTATTTATCCTCTTTATTATCCTGACATAGTAGACTAGTAGATAGACATAGTAGACTAGTAGATATTCATAACAAATGTTCTATAAACACTTGTCGAGGGCCGAGGAACAAAATTTCGTGCACCTGCCTTGCAAGTGCAAGGGCCTGGGATCGATCCCAGTAACCACATACAGCAATACCAGCTGTGGTCACTCACATACCACAGTGGCAGACATGGGCATGGTGGTCACACCTGTAATCCCAGCACTAGAGAGGCAGTGGCAGGAGGATGGCTGTGAGTATGAGGCTGAACTCAGGGCCAGACTGAACTACAAAGCCAGATCTTGTCTCAAAAAAACCAAAACAAACAAACAAACAAATACTTCTTGAGTAAATTAATAAAACATTCTGAGTTTCTCTACAGCTTCCTAATATTATTATTTTTTTTTTAATGTTTTTGAGACAGGGTCTCACTTTATAGTTCGAGCTGGCCCTGAGCTCAGCCTCAAACTCATCACAGCAATCCTCCTGCCTCTGCCTCCCAAGTACTGGGATTACAGGTGTGAGCCACCACGCCCAGCACTGTGGTATGTGCTACGGGTTGCTGCTGGGAGTGAGTCTCCACACCCAGTATAGGTATGTGGTTACCTGGGATCAAACCCGGGTCCTTGCGCTTGCAAGACAGGCGCTGGAACCATTGAGCTAAATCCCCAGCCCCCCTAATATTCTTAATTTGAATTCCTTCAAGGTTTTTACCTATTCTATCTTCCAGCAGATTTAATGTCTCTCCTTTAATATTTAGATCTTTGATCTACTTCAAATTTAGTTTAGCACATGGTGAGAAGATATAAGTCTAAGTTTACCTGTTGGCATGAGGAAAATCAGTTTTTCCAACACAGTTTATTAAAGTGGCTATATTTCTTCCAGTGAGGGTATTTGGCCCTTTGTCTAAGATAAGGTGGCTGAGTGTTTGCATTGTCTTTTCATCTTCTAATCTGTTCCGTTGATCCTTGGATCAAATTGATCAATCGATCGATTGATTAATTGATTGATTGCCAGTACTACACTGTTTTGTCACAGTAACTTTATAGTATAATTTTAAATCAGGGATTGTGATATTCCTCACCTTGCATTTGTTGTCCATAATTGCTCTTGCTATTCTAGGTATCTTCTGGTTCCAAGTAAATTTTAGGATTATTCTCTTTAATTCTGTGAGATACGCCATTGGTATTTTCATCAAGATTGCATTAAATCTGTGGAACAGTTTTAGAAGTACAGCCATTTTCACTATGGTGATTCTTCCTACCCAAGGACAAGAAATATATTTCCATTTTCTAATAGCCTCTTCCATCCCTTTTTTTAGAGTACTGTAGTTTTTAGTGTAAAAGTCATTCACTTCCCTCATTCAGTTAATTCCTAAATGTTTCTCTCTCTTTTCTTTAAGGCTACTATGAAAAGTGTTGTTTCCCCTAATTTTTCTCTCAGTGAGTTTGTTATTTGTGTACAAAAATGCTACTGGTTTTTGATTACTGGCTTTGTATCTAGTTATGCTACTAAATTTCATTATTAAATTTAGAAGTCTTTTAATAAGAGTATTGGAGGGTCTTCTGTATAGAGTATCACATCATCCACAAATAATGATAATTTAACTTCTTCCTTTCCTGTCCTTATTTATTTTATTTCTTTCTCTTCTCTAATTGCTCTGGTTAATGTTTCCAGAACTATATTGAATAAGAGTGGTGACAGTGGACATCCTGGTCTTGTTCCTGATTTTAGAGTGAAAGCTTTCATTTAGTATAATGTGTCTGTTGGTTTGTTATAGATAGCTTTTATCATGAATGGGTCTGGGACTTTGTCAAATGCTTTTTCTCCATCTATTGAGATGTAGGTTTTGTACTAGGTTCTTTTATATAGTATATCACCTTTACTGCTTTGTTTATGTTGAACCAGTCCTACATTGCTAGTATGAATTCTACTTGGTCTTGGCATATCATCTTCTTTATGATTTACTGCATTCTGTTTGCCAGTATCTTAGTGAGGACTTTTGCATCTGTGTTCATTGGAAAGATTGTTCTATAATTCTCCTTTTTGGTTGGATCTTTTTCTGGTTGTGGTATCAGGATAATGCTTCCTTCCAGGAGTGAGTTTGGAAGAATTGCTTCCTTTTCCTTTTCATTAAAAAGTTTGAGAAGCATCAAGTCTTTTCTAAATTTCCTTTAGAATTCAGCAGTGAATCTATGAAAACCTAGGCTTTTCTTTCTCCATAAGTTTTAATTAGGTCTTCAATTTCTGTCACTAGTTCTGGGTTATTAGAATTTTTGTATCTTCTTGATTCAGCTTGGTAATTCATATGTCTCTAGATATCTGTTCATTTCTCTTTGTTTTCCATCTTAATTAAAATAAGGTTCTCACAGTCAGTACTGAAGATCTTATAAATTTCTGCAGTGTCTGTTGGGATTTCACTTTTTTCATTCCTAATTGCATGGATTTGCATCTTTCCTTTTTTAGATAAAGTTGGCTAAGAGTTTGTCACTTAATTTTTCAAAGAACTGTCTCTTTGATTCATCAGTTCTTTAAAAAATTTTTTAGTTTCCATTACATTATTTCTGCTCTAATGTTTATAATTTTCCCCTTCATACAATCTTTGGACTTCACTTGCTCTTCTTTTTCTAGAAGCTTGAGATTCACCTTTAGGTTATTTGAGCTCAATCTGTTTTTCTGATATGAAAATTACTACTGTTAAATTTCCTTTTATGACTGCTTTTTTGCATCTCATAAATTCTAATATTTGTATTGGCATTATCATTTAATTATAGAAACTATCTGATTTTTTTCTTTAACTTCCTTTCTGACCTGTGGATTGTTTAGGAGGGTATTATGAAGGTTCTGTGCTTTCTTTTGCTATTGGTTTCCAATTCCAGTGCTCCATGGTACAATAATATGCATGTGATAATTTCAGTTCATTTGCATGTACTTCAGCAGTTTCTTTGAGCTAATATATGGTCAGTGCTGGAGATTTTCCTGTGTGCAGCTAAGAAGAATGTGTATTCTGATGTTGCGGGGATGCAACACTGTAGATAAATACTAAATCAAAAGTTTGGTTCAGGTCTCATTTCTCTTTGTTGTATAGTTGCTCTGTCTATTTGTGGTAGTGGGGTAGTGAGATGCCTCATTACATTTGTATTAGCATTTATTAGATTTTTCTTATCTGTTAAAATTGTATATATTTTGCACTTATGTATTTATGATTGTTATTTCTTCCTTTTGGATTATTCCTTTTACAAGAATGTACTGATCTTCTTTGTCTTTCTTAATCAGTCTTGGCTGAAGGATTGCTGTGAGTTCCAGGCTTGTATGAGCTACATAGTGAGCTCAGGGCTAGCCTGAACTACAAAGCGAGACCCTATCTCAAAAAAAAAAAAAAAAAAAATAGCAGTTCAGCTTTCTGAAAAAAAAGGGGGAGTATAAACAATCAGTGCAGTTCTTCTAATAAAATAATCCTAAAAAATAGACAAGGCAACAAATATTTGTAGAGAAGACTCACCGCTACAGAGAAAATGTCAGTTATTGCATTCACTTGCTTAATGACAATATCATATCATACTGCAGAACAGTGTGAAAGGAAAAACAGAAACAGACAACCTCAGACAAGTTTTTAAAAAACTTTCAACTTTCTGAAAAAGTTGAAACCTGGTGAGCCAGAAACAGGTCCTAGTGGGCTACAGGCTCTCCCAAAGAGAGAAAGGACACCAGAAAGCCAGATTCCTGACTTTCCTGTGGAATCTTCCTAACAATAACCACTTTTCACTCCATCCTCCCTGCAAGTCAAAGATTTTAACTTGAATGATGAGTATAGTATGAAATTGCTGTTTCTACCAAATTAGGTAACTTTCATAACTTTTTTGTGAATACACTAGGCAAATTATTGGCATTTATGGTAAATTATGAACATTATACAACCCTTTTTATTGTGAAAAGATTAGTTAAAAGGTTCTTTTTCAGATTCAGAACACATTATGGATATTTCCATTATTTATTATACAAAAAATAATTTTGACTTACAGCCATTTTGAGTTATAACCAGTCCTCTCCAACAAATTGAGTTCCTAAGTCAATGGTCCACTGTTATAACAAAATCTAAAACCAGAAAAATTGTATGTAGTATATATGCCCTCAGTGTGACAATTTTACCTGGAAGGAAGGAAATTTAGGGGGGAAATATAGAGAAATTCAAAAACATTGTAAGCAGGACTGGAGGACAAAGGACAAAGGAAAATTGCACAAACTTTGGAAACTGGTAGAGAAGACAAGGGAAAGATGGAAGCAATAAAATAGGAACAAAATAGTACAATAACTACAGAAAGCCAGAAACAGTGTTCATATATAAAAATAAGAAGAAACAAACAACTAAAAAGTAAACAAAACAAAAACATAAAGGAAAAAAGTCCACTTCAGAGCATGTCTCTGCTGTCATTGGTAGACAGCTTGGGCACACAGCCCAGATCCATATTAATCCCCAAAAGCCAGCCATAGATTTATGGTGGGATAGTAGATAATCCCAGCAAGCCTGCACTGTTAGTTCTAGAGCTGAGACTGGTTTCTGACTATAGGCTGAAACCCACTTTGTTCAGCCTATAATACTGTGTTTCCTGCTGGCTTGAATTCAGTGTCTAGCCTGCTTGAATTCTGCTGATGTTCTCTGCATTGATTCTGCCTCACCCTGATGGAGCCAGCCCACAGCTACTGTGAATTCCAAGCTCAATTGGCCCCTCTGCGAGATAGCTACCAGCCAATTTCCCTCTCCTGGGGGACATCTGAATCCAGATAACTCCCCAGACCCTGCAGTCGGTTGCGTTCACTGTGTTCCATTAGTGTGTTTCCCTGTGTAAATCTCTGGGTTCACCAGTAGTTACCTTGCATCTGTAGGTTTGAGCTGCCCTTCCCACATAGTGAGTCAGAGCTCAAAGAGAAAGCGCCACTTACCACCTCCTTTGTGTTTGAAGACTCTCTCCTCACTGTAGGCTTTAATTCTCACTTCAGATCCTTGTTGGGTGCCAGGGACTCATTACTCGCCTCTCCTCAAGTTGCTGTATTCCAGCGTCTGGACATCAAACTCAGAGAAGTTGTTTCGTTGCTATTCACTACTCCACCATCTTCCTAGAAGCCTGTATATATTTTTGTCTTAGCACTTGCAAGTACCTATTACCTCATGCCTTATAGTCACATTTCACATCTGATTGCAACCAGAATTATGGAAAGAGTTAAGCTTTTGAGCCAAGGTACCACTGCATATGTAAAAGTTGCTGAGACATTTTATATTTCTGAGGAGTTCAGAGTTAAATAATGAAAACTGTGATAATATTCATCTTTTTTTTTTTTTTTAATATCAGGAATTGAACTCAGGACCTTGCACTTTGAGGCAGCTGAGGTACCACTGAGCTAATTTCCAGCCCATGTATTCATCTTCATTTAGTGATGTGACTCTTCTCAGACATTATGTCCTATATAAAATGTTGATTAGTGAATTTATTTGCCACTTTTAACATCTTAATGTTTCTTTCAAGAGCTATATAATTCAAAAGGGAACTTATTGGATTTTTTAGTTGATTTTATTGCTTTTATGTTTTATATAAAATAAGCAATATAAAGGCCATGTGATGTAAAATGAACAGTAGTAGGATATCTACTAACTTTTTACATTATTTTTTTACATTATTTTACATTTTACATTATTTTTCCCTCTTGTATTTTCCAGTTTTTCTGTGATGAAACAGATTTATATAATGCTTTAAATTTTAATGGAATTATATGTAGAAGCCACTAGTGTATATGGGAGGGGCCTAGGGGTTGAATCCACAGCCTTTGTACCAAGCTATATTCCCAGCCCCCTATTTTCAGTATCAGGGATTGCCAGCCAGTTGTGGTGCTGCTGAGATATATCCTCAGCCCTCTCAATCCTTTTTTTAAGATTTTAATTTTGAGACAGAGTTCCTTGATCTGGGCTCAAACTTACAGTCCTCCTGCCTCAGCCTCACAAAATACTAAGGTTATATGTTGTGGGCCCCCATACCTGGCTTCGAACTACTGGTAAAATTCAAAATTGATCAGATAAATAGAATTGCTTATGTCAATAAAGCATAATCACATGTAAGCCAAAGTATTGAAATTTGGGGCTCTTTTTTATGTGCTCAAAAAGTCAGTGACTCCTTCACATGTGTGGATATGAAAGCTAGTATTCTTAAACTAGTTGGTATTTTAGGGTTGTGTTTCAGGTTAGCACATTTAAAAGACTTTCCTGAATTCATGTTATTGATTTATTTATTCAAAGTTACTGAAATCTATACTGATTTATCTTGTATACTCTGAGTTTTGCTATTTGCTGCTAAAGAGATGGCATTTATAAATGAACAGTATAGTAATTGGCCTTTTCCTGTACAAACATTTGTCATTTTCTGTGTACAGATAAAAGGTATACATCCCAGTTTCTCCTTAAAGTGATAACTTCTTTTTTGATTTATTCAAAATTCCATTGAAGAATATAGGAATTCTCTAAAAATTATTTTGGTCATCTTTCAAATAACTTTCTTGAAACACATGTCGTGTCCTTGTTGATCACCTGTATATTCTATCTATGAATCAACATGTCCAGTCCTTTTGTGTAGCATAGAGTGATAGCATAATAATAGAATTTAGATGGGAACAGCATACTTACTTTTGATTTAGCTTGAATGTATTCTAAAATGACCAGTTTTCTTTGGCCTTAATCACTAAAAAATAGATAAAGAACATAAATAGATCATTTATATCACAAAAAACACATAAATCTGAGCTACTTTATTCATTTAAGAAACAGTAGTACTTGCTCTGTGCATGCATTACAGGCCATAATTAAGGACACAGAATATAAAATAGGCACCTACATCTGTCTTTTTTCAGATACAGTTTGAATAATGAAACACATAGACAATCAAATTAAACATCATAAGAAGCTTCTTCACTGTATCATGAAATAATCAGTACTGGATTTGCCCTCTGTATCAGTCACTTTCCATTGCTGGGACAAGATACCTAACAACCACAATTTAAAGAAGAAGTGGTTTATTTTTACTGACAGTTGCAGAGATTTCAGTCTATCTCTGCAAGCCCAAGGCAGAAGCATTGTGGTGGAAGGACATAGCAGAAGAAAGCTGTAAGCAGGGAGTTAGGAAGGGACCAAATGTTGTTTAGTCTTCCCAGCATCATATTCTGGAACATATACAGAAAAGCTAGAAGTTTTACTAATCTAGGTGGCTCTTAAGTCTCTCAAGGCTATAGTCAAGACTATCATGCCCTGTAGCTGACTTTTAGACACTAAACTATTGATAGCATAGTTATGTGATGCCTGAGAGAAAAAGTTGCATTGATAACAAGAGCTAGGTGAACTTTTGGCCTCTTCCTGCAGGTATTTAACTGTGTAGAACTTGAGCAAAGACCAACAGATGCCGAACTGAGGAAATAGGTCAGAGAAGAATATATACTGTAGATAATCACACAAAACCTCTAAGGCTCAAAGAAAATGGTGAGACTACACTAAAAAAAAAAAAGAAAGAAAGAAAGAAAAAAAAAGAGCTCCTCCACCGGGGATTTAGCTCAAATGGTATGGGGCCTACCTTGGAAACTCAAAGGCCTAAAGTTCAATCCCCGGTATAAAAAAAAAAAAAAGAGTTCCTACTAAATGCTCATATTGACTAAAATATCTGTTCTATTGTATTAAGCTTCTGAGATATAAATTGTTTCTGCCCTTCGCATATGCTAATACAAGGAGAAACTTGTTGGTATGTAAATGTGGTGATTTATCTGTGGGATAGGAGCATAATTTTTACAAATATATAAAGTAAAAGTGAGTTGTCTCTCAAACAATGAATACGTTCATTAAGAGGAAAACACTGCTTTCTTCTCAGCTCTTGTTATCCATGGGTTGTTGGAAGAGCTACTTCAATTTGAATACTTCCATATCCAGTATTGTTATGTGGTTACCGGGGATCGAACCCGGGCCCTTGCACTTGCAAGACAGGCGCCGGAACCACTGAGCTATATCCCCGGCCCATATCTCTTAATTTTCTTATTTCCTAATCAGTTAACCATTCATGATTTCCTTGTTTTGGAAGTCTGGATCCTTCTTTTCATCCTCTAAAGTGAATTATTTCTCTTCTCCATCTTATCTATCTTTCCTTTTCTCTCTTCATTATTATAAGTAAATTTTTCAAAGGCCTTTCCTTTCTATGCTAAGTTTGATGAAACCTTAACACATATTCTGAAGTGTGATAGCACTATTTAGAAACTATGAGAAACCACTACCACTCTTAAAGCTTTCAAAAATGACCTCATGATTTACTCTGAATTTAACAGAGTAATATAGATTTCTAAATTGAGACCCCATATTTGTCTAAGTTAGGGTGCTCATAATAACCCCAGGTATAGATTCTTCAGAGTTCATGTACTGTGTACTTTTCTTCATTGATTTCTGACTATGCTATCTATGAAACTACAAGCTATTAAATCTATAGAATTGGATTGTCCCTCTTTAAAAATGTAGAAAACGTATAAAGGGAGATTGCTATGATTAATCAAATGACTTAGCTTACTTAAAATGACAATAAAGTCAAAGCTTTCTAAGTAATAAATAATTCTCAGTTACACTGGTTATCTCTTAATTTTTTTTTTTTTTAAGGTTTTTTGAGACAAGGTCTCGCTTTGTGGTTCAGGCTGGCCCTCAGCTCAGCCTCAAACTCACATCACAGCAATCCTCCTGCCTCTGCCTCCCAAATGCTGGAATTACAGGCATGAGCCACCATGCCCGGCACTGTGGTATGTGGTACTGGTTGCTGCTGGGTTGAGTCTCCACACCCAGTATTGTTATGTGGTTACTGGGGATCAAACCCGGGCCCTTGAGCTTTCAAGACAGGCTCTGGAACCACTGAGCTATATCCCCGGCCCATATCTCTTAATTTTCTTATATCCTAATCAGTTAACTACTCATGATTTTAATAAGTTGTTCTTAGTTGCATAAAAATATTTTATCGGTTCTTTCCTTCATAATGGCTACCAATTTAAATGTGGTTGCCTAAATATTTTGCTTATAGCTCAACACAGAATAGGTAGAAAATGGAAAATTAGATTAAGATTTTTCCTATTGAGATAGTTTCATCCAGTATTTCTCAGTTTTATTCATTTGGCATGGCATCCTCATGATTTTTGTCATACCTGCTTATAATCATATTTGTTTTTAATTAATATTTTTGTGGCGTTTTATTCTTTTATTTAAACAAATTTATTTTTAAAAGAAATTTAAGAGAAAGTCTACTGTAGTCAAACCGAAAACTCAGTATCATGTACCATGTCTGAACAATTAACTAGAGCATTCTAGTTAGATACTCTAACTTCAAGTAGATCTGAAGCTAAGCTGTTCTTCGTTATTGAATATTAAAAAAAAAAAGGAGGATTAGTTGACATTAGTACTCTTTTGAAGTTTTCTGTTTAACGTATTCAGGATTGCCAGATAATTGAAAAGGTGATAACTGTAGCTGTTTCATTAATGAGAATTGGCTACACTATGCTGCAATAACAAATAGTCTTAAATCACAGTGATATTAAGTAACAACTGTCTATTTCTAATTCACTTTGCAAGCCTAGATCACTCTATAAGGCCACTGTCTGTATGTGATAATACATAAAGTATCCAAGGTCCTCTGTGTGTGTGTATGTGTGTATGTGTGTGTGTGTAACCAAGGGATTGAATTCAAGACCATGCACTAGCCAGGCAGAGAGTGGCACCACTAAGCTACATCCCCCACCCCAGCCTACTCCTGTCTTGGGGCTACACTATGTCAGCATGAGACTTATCTTTGTGAATTATGTGCAAGAGAAAAATTTATGATGATCAAATGAGCTTAGATAAAATGTAAATAAAAGTAAAATAAACTGTCGTACAGATCTTAATTGTTATTTTATTTGTTGTTGCATAGCTTTTTGAAACCAAAGTAATTGTTTTTAGAATATTGTACTTACATTAGAATCAAGCTTTAGAAGTACTATTCTATTGTTAAGAAAAGAGATGTTATACAAGTTCCAAACAAATTCTCTTTTTGATCAGGTAGTTAATTACTCTCCCTCTTTCTTTTTGTGTGTCTGAGTGACACTCAAATTCAAGTCTAGGGAGCCAGGGATATAGCTCAGTGGTTCTGAAGCCTGTCTTGCAAGCACAAGGGCCGGTAACCAAATAACAATACTGGGCATGGAGACTCACACCCAGCAGCAATCAGTACCACATACCACAGTGCAGGGCGTTTTGGCTCACGCCTGTAATCCCAGCACTCCGGAGGCAGAGGCAGGAGGATTGCTGTGATGTGAGTTTGAGGATGAGCTCAGGGCCAGCCTGAACTACAAAAGCGAGACCCTGTCTCAAAAAAAAAAAAAAAAACTCAAGTCTAGGCCTTGCCTTCTACCACTGAGTTGTATGAACACCCCTCCCAATGATCTTTCTAAAACAGCTTTTATTTTTGCCATAATACCCTTTCAAAATTTTTTTTTTACATTTTATTCTGCTTTGAAGTACCAAATAAGATCTAACAAAAATTAAAATTGTATATGAAATTATATTCAAACTACCATCTGTATGTATAATACTGGACTAGGTTATTTTAAAGTTTTTATTTGACAAAATTTTAAAGGGTGTATTTTCAGAGAAGGCAAAGTGTAATATTTACTTTGATTATATGTATAAATATCAATACATAATTCTTATTTACCACTTACATGAAATTTAGGCATGAAAAAACAAAATAACCTGGTCTAGGTCACTTTACCCTACCCCAGCGACTTTATTTTCTAGTAGAATTAGTAAAGGAGTGCTATTATTTCTTTTTCTTTTTTAATCTTTATTGGTACATTACATATACACATCATATTGCACTCCATAATGGGGATTTGTACCAGTATAAGACACAACTTAATTCTCATTTTTTCCCATAGCCCTACCCACCCTACCGCCCCCCCATATACATAAAATTTGTTTCCTTTCTTTTTTGTTATAATCTCATTATTTTTCCCCCTTCACCCTATTTTACTTTGAACATTTTCTGTTTCACAATATATAACCTACAATTCTAGAACTCATTTACATCTTTATTTTCTCATACCAGAGAAAAGATGTGATATGTACCTATCTGTGCCCTATTTATTTCACTTATGAGGATATTCTGAAGGTATGTCCATTTAAGTATAAATGATTCAAACTTATCATTTTTTATGGCAGAGTAATACTCCATTCTGTAGAAGAACCACAGCTTTTTTTTTCCAGTCTCCATGGACACTTGGGTTGTTTCCAAGATGTAGCAATCACAAAATGAGCTGCTGTAAACATGGGTGCACATATGTCATTGTGATATGAGTCTTTTAATTCTTTTGTGTATATACCTAGCAGGGTGATGGCCTTGTCAAATGGAACCTCCATATTATTTCTTACTTGATAAAATTCACCAGTATTACCCACTGTGACTAAAATGTGCTTTGTGGGAAAATGCTTAGTTTTTGTTTTCTTTATTTATTATAAATCTTTTCAGATTTTTCTAGTTTTTAATCTATAAATTTTTCCCTTTATTGAGTATATTGGTACATTTTAAATGTGAACTATGATCACATTCATCATTGAG
Source organism: Petromus typicus (assembly GCA_004026965.1). NCBI lineage: Eukaryota > Metazoa > Chordata > Mammalia > Rodentia > Petromuridae > Petromus > Petromus typicus. Next base: position 4,979 of record PVIR01018439.1, on the reverse strand, counting down.
AATTTGTACCTGAATATGATGTATCATGTTTCTTATTTTTCCCCATTCCTCTGTCCTCCCTACAACCGCCCTAATACTTCATATAATAAGCTTTGTTTCCATTTATTGGGGTTTTGTTTTGTTTTACAGTGACATTTTTTCTTTCCCTTTTTTCCTTTCCCCTGATCCCTCATTTCCCCTTTTCCTTTGAATGTATATGTGTGTGTGTGTGTGTGTGTGTGTGTGTGTATATATATATATTTTAGGGTTTTTGAGACAGGGTCTCGCTTTCTGGTTCAGGCTGGCCCTGAGCTCAGCCTCAAACTCACATCACAGCAATCCTCCTGCCTCTGCCTCCCGAGTGCTGGGATTACAGGCGTGAGCCACCACGCCCGGCACTGTGGTACGTGGTACTGGTTGCTGCTGGGCGTGAGTCTCCACATCCAGTATTGTTATGTGGTTACCAGGGATCAAACCCAGCCCTTGCACTTGCAAGACAGGCACCGGAACCACTGAGCTAACTCCCCGTCCCTCCTTTGAACATTTTCTTCCTGTTTCACAATATACTCTATGAATTTTTATAATTTGTGACTTTCTTAGAATTTGTCCATTTCATCTAAGTTGTCTAATTTGTTGACATAAAGTTGTTCATAATAATCACACTTTGCATTTCTGTAAGTCAATAATGATATCCTCATTCATTCATAATTTTTGGTAATTTGTATACTCTTTTTCTTCATCAAGCTAGATTAAGGTTTTTTATTCATCTTTTAAAATAAATTCTGGTTTCACTGTTTCAATGTATTATTTTTACTTGCTAATCTAATTATTTCTGCTTTAATCTTTATTATTTCTTTCTTGATTTGAAGTCAACTTTTGAAAATGTGAGCTGAGCATTTTTCCCCATTACTTTTGTATCCATAAATTCCTCAGTGAAACTTGGAAGAAGGCAAATTAAGCTTCATGTGGTGATGTACTTGCAAGTTGTAATTCTAGCAACTGAGGCAAAAGTATAGCGAGTTCAAAGCAGCCTGGATAGGTGAGATCTTGTCTCAAAAAGAAAAGGTAAATTAGCAAATTAGTAATTTTGTTAAAATCCATTCCTGCTACTTCTTCACCTTCTTCTTTTTGATCTCCCCAGTTTGCAGTAAGAGGGTAACTGAAAGAGAAAACTCCTTGACATTTCCCCTTCGAGATGTTTTTGTGCACATTTAAGCAGATTCATAAGAAATAGTTAATCAGCATATTGGATAGGTTGGAAAGATGTTATTCCCACTTATTTTCAGAGTTTAAACTTAACAGAGATTTGGAGTCAAGGAAAATAAAGCATAAGACAAATAGTATCTCTCCATCTGTCCTTCTTTACCACCTCCTGCTTCTGGAAAATCATAGTATCTAAAGGTTTGTTTCCAAATAAATTGGTAGGAACTAAAATGCTGTGAATATCAGAAAATTCTCCCTGTGAAAACTTTAGGGTAGTCTTTCTGTACATACATAAACACACACACACACACACACACACACACACACACACTCACTCACTCAGTACTAGAAATGGAGTTCAGGGGCTCTACACTGAACTATGTGCCTGCCCTCCCCTCTCCCTTTTTTTTAAGATATGATCCAGCTAGGTTACCAAGGCTGGACTCACACTTGCAATTGTAATCTTGAGTGTTTATTTTGTTAGTAGTGTATAGATATACAATTTCTTTTTGTGAATTGGCTTTGTGTCCTGTAGCTTTTGTTAAATTCATTCATTAATGGAATATTTAAAATATTATATCACCTGGAAAGAGAAATAATTATACTTCTTTATTCTATTTTGGATACCTGTATTTCTTTATTTGACCTAAGAGAAAATCCTTTTATCTTATCATACTAATTTGACAATTCATTTGTTTAGATTAATCTTATTAAACACATTTCACTTGTGAAATTTAGCTTCATGAATATACTTTCCTGATACTGTTATATCAAAAACCTCTGAGCCAGAGCTATTTCTGAAATAAGAGGTTTTATTGAACCACTACAGATACAGACTACACAAAGAACTGAGTCCTGGAATAAGTTTCTGTAACTGCTAGCAGCAAGCCTAGATAGTAGTTAGAAAAATGCCCGGTAGACCTAATGGTAAGAGTATTTTTATTATGAAAATCTGGGCAAGAAAAGAATAGGTGGTATAGAGAGGTAGGATAATGTCAAGCTGGGAAAGGACAGTCCATAAGGAGAAGTAATTGCTGCTGCTATGTTGATTGGGGTTAACAATCTGTAAACAGGGTTCATATTCCTGGTGTTCAGCCTTGCTATAAAGGTGTTAAAGTTTTAACATATATTTAGGAATGTGAAACTGTCCTGTTGGTTTCACCTTCACTTATGAACTGATTAATTTCCCTTGACTCCTTCCCACTCAGAGCTTCTTCTTGTAATTAAATTTACATCTCAGAATTCTTTCCCTAGTGCTTTATGTTCTTCCCATCTTTATATTCTCCTTCATTTCTCACTTTCCTTATCTTTGCTTTCTTTCATGAGAATCTGAGTCTTGTGCCGTTTTCTTCCTAAAAATTTCCTTTTGCTTTGAAACCTTTTCAAAGACAAATGCTTCAATAGTCTTAAGGTTGTCTTACTTGTTATTCACTCATTCATTCGACAGTCTTGTTGTATAGCCTAGGCTGGCCTTAAATTTGTATCCTTCTGCCTAAGCCTCCAAGTGCTAAAAGACAAGCTGTGGCACTTTGCCTGGATAAAATTATGATTTTGCTGCCTTTTTGTTTGTACTAGTCATGAATCAATGCCATTTACATCACTCCACTTTGCAGAGGAAAACTCCCTAAGTGGATTTTGTCTTTCACCATTAACATTCCTGTATGCTATGTCTGATTGCTTTTATCCTTTTAGTGATCAGCTGTACAGGTGGTATTCATAGATTTTCTAATCCACTGTTCATAAACTTTAGTATGCATCAGAACAGATTTCTGGGTCCCACCCTCAAATGTTTCTGACTCAGATGCCCAGTCATTTTTATTTCTGACAATTTCCAGATGATATTATGCTATTGTTCCAGGTACCACATTTATAGAACCAGTGGTCTTACTTTCTGTATCCACATATGTGTCTTTGTCTAATTTATTTAGATCAACTGATTGATTGATTCATTGATCTCTGTCTGTCTGACTCTCTCTCTCTCTCTCTCTCTCTCTCTATCTCTATCTCTATCTCTATCTCTATCTCTCCTCTTCCCCTTCCTCACTATTAGGACTTGAATCTAGAGCTTTCTTCTTTTTTGTGTGTGTTTGCCAGGAATCAAACTCAAAATCGTGTGCTTTCAAGGCAGTTTTTCACTGTCACTGAGCTAAATCCCCAGCCCTAAAATAGGGCTTTCATAATCAACCATATTCCTAGCCCTTTACAAAATTTTGTTGTTGTTATTTTGGAGTCAGTTGTGCTAAGTTTCCTAGCTTGGCCTCAACTTGAAATCCTCCTGCTTCAGCTTCCCAATGTTAAGATTAAAGGAGTATGCCACTACACCTGGCTAAGATCATTTTTATTTGATTATTTAACTACTTTCTAAGGCATAACATATATTTGACTCAACATTACACCCTTTTCAAAAAAAAATTTCTGATATTGTTACCAGACAGTGGATCTTGGGAGAATTCTTTCCAGGTTCTTCTTGTCCCAAACAAAGAATTGGACAACACACACAGAAAAGATGATTACTGAAGGTAGAAAAGAAGTACATTCTTCAGAGTGAAAAGAGCAGGCCGAACCGTGATAAAAACTGCATGGTACTGGCAAAGTAACAGACCTGAGGATCAATGGAGTAGACTAGAAGATCCAGAAACTACTCCAGATACACTGAGCCACCTCATCTTTGACAAAGGAGCCAAAAATCCTCAATGGAGGAAAGATAGCCTCTTTAGCAAATGGTGCTGGAAAAACTGGGCTTTAACTTGCCAAAGACTAAAACTAGATCTAACTCTTTCACCGTGTGAAAAGCTAAAATTTTCAAGCTAAATCAAAGTGGATAAGAGATCTAAATATTAAAACAGACACTCTAAACCTACTGTGAAACAGGTTAGGTAAAACTCTCGAAGACATTGACTTAGGGAAAGACTTCATGAACAAAACCTCTATAGCACAGGAATTGGCTGAAGAAATCAACAAATGGGACCTCATTCTTTTAAAAAGCTTCTGCACAGCAAAGGAAACCACCAACAGAGCAAAACAGCAACCAGCAGTGTGGGAAAAAATCTTTACTAGCTGTTCTTCAGACAAAGGGCTACTATCTAGAATATATAAAGAGCTCAAAAAAAAAAAAAATCAACCCACCCAAATTTAAAGACCTAATTCAAAAATGGGCATCTGAAATGAACAGATATTTTTCAGAGGAAGAGGTAAGAGCAGCTAAGAAGCATATGAACAAATGCTCAACATCATTAGTCATTTGAGAGATGCAGATGAAAACAACACTGAGATTTCATCTCACTCCCCATAGAATGGCTGCCATTTCAGATTCAGCCAACAGCAAGTGTTGGCGAGGCTGCAGAGAAGACGGAGCCCTTCTTCACTGTTGGTGGGACTGTAGACTCGTACAACCCCTGTGAAGATCAGTTTGGAGATTCCTCAAAAAGCAGGATTGGAGGTCCCATTTGACCAGGCCATTGCCCTGCTAGGTATATACACAAAAGAATTAAAAGACTCATATCACAGTGACATATGTGCATCCATGTTTATAGCAGCCCAATTTGTGATTGCTAAATCTTGGAAACAACCCAAATGTCCATCAACTGGAGACTGGAAAAAAAAAAGCTGTGGTTCTTCTACAGAATGGAGTATTACTCTGCCATAAAAAATGATAAGTTTGAATCATTTCTACTTAAATGGACATACCTTGAGGATATCCTCATAAGTGAAATAAATAGGGCACAGATAGGTACATATCGCATCTTTTCTCTGGTATGAGAAAATAAAGATGTAAATGAGTCCTAGAATTGTATGTT
>PVIR01018438.1:0-33248 GCA_004026965.1 Petromus typicus | reverse complement strand
GTTTCCCTTCATTTTTGTTCTTCCTAATATTTTTTTTCACATTTGTATTCTTTTGGTGAGAAATAGCTTTTGGTAATTCAGTCTTTCACATGAGGAGCCACCTACTCCAGCTGGCCCCTTTTTGTGCTCAAAGTCACAGTTACGCTTTTCCTTAGATAATCTTTTATCTCTGGGTGTTTTTAGTAAGTCATTTTCTCAGAATCCTGCTTCTTAAAACCTCAGGTAGCCATCCTAGTCCACCTTTCTGCCATGTGTATCAGTCATTTTGCTTTGTCATGTGGACCAATCATGTGATTCAGCCATATTTTTTGTTTTTTTTTCTTTTTCAACTGAGCTCATGGACGTCAGGAAATCTCAGCCTCCACTTTCAAGGAACATGTGGGCCTCCACACACACACACACACACACTCTCTCTCTCTCTCTCTCTCTCTCTCTCTCTCTCTCTCTCGCACTTCTCCTAACCAAAACTCAAGTAAAGGGGACAGCCAACTCAGCCAGCTGTGAATACGCAGAAGTACAGCTGGAGTAAACACAAAACAAACTATACTTAGAACTTTCTAAGGTTTTTTCTTTCTTTTTTCTCTCTTACAAGCTAAAAAGAGGTTTCTATCTCTATTGCCTTAAATGACCTAATTACCACACTTCTCATTATGATGAGAGTGGGAAGGGGTACTGGTTCTCAAGTGACTAGACGGAGCCCTGAGGGCCCCAGCCTGGTCTTAAGAAGCTGTAGTGTGGCCTCCAGGCTATGGAAAGATCTCAGGAAGGTCATCAGTGTCATGCCCTTTGCCAGAGACCTCTGGTTGTGCAATTTGAGTTTCACAGGGGACATTCTGGGGACCCAACCGGTCTTTGTTCTTCTGTGGAGATGTCTTTAGAAGGACTCCAAGATCTGGTCTTCTGTCCCTTTCCACAGGCCCCGTGAAGCCTCATGAGGCGCCGTAGGAAGCACCCTGAAGATCCCACTAGACTGCATCCTTAAACGTGTGAAATGGTTTGACCTCGACAGTCTGAAAAGAACAACTTATCTTCCATGCGGTACTGCTTGGATCCAGTGGGCACTAGGAAGTGTGAGAGATTGGCAGTTTAAATTACAACACTTTTTAAATTAGATTTTTCTGCAAAGGCAAGACAAATGGTATGAAATCTATTACGTTCAGGGTTTTATGTCTTTTTCTCTAGAAAGGCCCCAAAATGGTGGTACTTAAAGAAGCTTCTAAGAAAAAGAAAAATGATATCACTGATAATCCCCTCCACAGAAGCCAACCTGACTCTCGGGGAGATAGTCTCTCCAGTTAGAACAAACACTGGGGGCATCTACTCAGAGTCCTCCTTACAATCTCCAGGAAAGTAAACTAGTCCTGTCCTCTTCAGGTGACTCAGAAACTTTGAAACAAAACAGGAAAACAAGGGTAAATTCCCAAAGGTATGATGAGTAAGATCATTTTTCTGAGCAGGACTCCAGTAACTCAGGATTCACTAACAACAACTGACACATCGTTTGCAACAAATCAAAGGCTTTTGCACAGCAAAAGAAATAAGAGTGAAGAAACAGCCCACAGAATGGGAGAATATCTTTGCCAGATATTTATCTGACAATACCTAGAATGTATGAAACACTTAAAAAATTTAAAGCCTGGGCTGGGGGAGTTAGCTCAGTGGTTCTGGCGCCTGTCTTGCAAGTGTTAGGACCCGGGTTCTATCCCTGGTAACCACATACAATACTGGGCGTGGAGACTCACCCCAGCAGCAACCAGTACCACATACCACAGTGCCAGGCGTGGTGGCTCACGCGTGTAATCCCAGCCCTTGGGAGGCAGAGGCAGGAGGATTGCTGTGATGTGAGTTGGAGGCTGAGCTCAGGGCCAGCCTGAACCACAAAGCGAGACCCTGTCTCAAATAAAAACCTTAAAAAAACAAAAAAAAGAATGCTCTCCAAAGCTATGGCCATCAGAGAAACACAAATCAAAAATTGAGATTCCATCTCATTCATTAAAAATGACCAATAAAACACATTTGGGAGGGAAAGTAAATTAAGACTGTCATTCTGGAAATCAGAATACAGGTTCCTCAGAAAACAGAAAGTAGAGCTACCCATATGATCTGGCTACACCATTGCCAGGTATGTACTCAGCGGAGTCAGAGTCACATACCATAGGGAACCTGGGGACCCATGTTTACTGTGGCATTGCTCATAATACCCAAGTTATGGAATCTGCCTGCCAGATGGCCAGCAACAGATGAATGGATAAAGAAAATGCATCATAAATACACAATGAAGTATTATTCTCCTGTGGGGAAGAATGCAATCATGTCATTTGCAAAAAACTAAATGAAACTGACCACCATGTTAAGTAACATAAATCAAACTGGGACAAGGATCACATGTTTTTCTAATATGTAGACTCTGGAGGGGAAAAAAGACTATGAAATCAGAAGGGAGACTACCAAGAAGGGAGAAGGCATGAGCAGGAGGGGAAAAGAGAGGGTACTGAGAGTAGATACAACAAGAGTCTACTGGCTGAACTACAAAGCGAGACCCTGTCTAAAAAAAAAAAAAAAGTCTATTGGTGCCTGTAGGAAAGTTGCACATGAGAACTGTTATTTGTAAAATTAATATGTACTACCAATTATAATGAGAAGGAATTGAAAGCAAAGTCTCAAAAAGATATCTGCACATCCACCCATGAATCTGAACCTATGATGCACGTGGGCCCTGGTCGCTACCACGTTCACCATCACTGTTGTAGACGTCAAGTTTCTTCACTTATAAAATGGGGCTTTGTAGGATAGCTCCAAAGAGTCGCTAAAAGCCCCGGGCAGCCTTCCCTTCCAGCCTTACCTGTTGAACAGGCCACTGAAATATAGTGTGGCCAAGATTCTAACAGTGCAGCCTTCGTTACCAACGAGAATAAAATCGAAGAGTCCGCACTCAGCGATGATGCTGCTTCAGAGGTGGCGAACCTGGCAGGACAGAGGCGCCTCCAGGCGGAGCCGCTCCCAGGTGTGAGACAAATGGTCTTTCCTGACTCTGAGGGGCTCAGGCGTCTCTCTCTGAAGGCAAACCTCAGAAGACTCTCAAATCTTCCAGCGCCCAGGAATCTGCAGATTCTCAGAGGACAATCCAAGAAAGGGTGAGAAGCAAGCCTTTCACCTGTGTCCCATTCACAGCAGGCCAGGTCTGTGGACCATTAGATGATCTGACTCCTTATTTCAGGTTCTTTGAAAGGGATGTGGGGACTTGGGAAGGTGACAGAATAAACAGAACGAAAGGCTTGGAAGGTAGGACTCTGCCAGGAGCGAGGACAGCCAGAGGAAGTGGACTGAGGCTGACCGGAGTCTGGAGCGATCCGAGGTCTTTCCATGCATTCCTTGTGCGCCCCTGGCCGCGTCCTCCGGGCCCCCTGCCAACCGTCTCACAGTGGCCCACATTCAACGGACAGAGCCCCTTTCATACCGCCCCGCACCGAGACTCTGTGAACATGTGGGCGATTGACAGTTGCCTTTTCAAGCGGCCCTCAACGCCGCCGTCCCGACAGGCTCCAGCACCATATGTGCTCTCTGCTCCGGCCCTGGCTGCCGACTCGCTAGCTGCTTCTCCAACTTCTCCACGTCTATCTTTCAGCAAATATTTATACTGTGGTGCCAGGCACTGCTGTGACCTCTGAGAAGAAGAAGGGAACCAGCGTGGTCTGTGCTCCAGGGGCTCAGGGATGCTGGGGAAGGGCTTGGGCACAGAGGGAAGCCTCATGCAGCGCTGCCGTGAGCACACGGGGTGGCCGCAGTGAGCGACCAGGAAATCGATGGTCATAGCCCCGCTTGGCGACAGTCAGAACAGTACCGCGTCCAGAGCTGAAGGAGGATTCCGTGTACCCGGAACCATCACACTTGGGTCATGCAGGTGACGTGTTAGCCTGCGCCCTCCACTTTGCTTGGTTCCTTACTTTGCCCAAGACCCCAGTGAGGAGAAGGAGGAGGCAGCCACCAATTCTTTGGTCTCTGATGCGGCCACAGCTGTCCCTGGGGTTATATGAGCGTCAGCTGTGGTCACTGGGGTCGGAGACTGCAGGTACCCGCCCTTATAATCACAGCGCTCTGGGAGGCTGAGGCAGGAGGATGAGTTCAAATCAACCCTGAAAATACGATAGGTCCCTCTTCCCCACCAGAGTCATAGTACATGTTGCCATATTAAAACTGACAAGGCCAGGAAAGGTGGTAAACACTTATGGTCCCAATGGCATGGGAGGCTGAGACAAGAAAGTTACAACTTCAAGCCCAGCCTGGACAATGTAGCGACTTAGCAAGAGCCTGTCTCAAGATTTAAAAAATATGAAAGGACAGGATTGTAGGTCAGGGCGTAGTATTGGGATCGATCCCCAGAAGCACAATCAATCAATCAATCAATCAGTGCAGACTCTGTCGCATCCTGCAGTTAGAAAACGTCTTTATTTAATCTCATTATAGTATACAAGCGTCTCCAAATCTGGAAGGTGTCATATACTAATATACTCCCCAGTGCTGGGGTGCAAATGGTAAGTCACATAAGGGGACATCTATCTAAGTAGGATGCATTTCAGGCCTAACAGGTGGAGGAAAGCATGGTGCCCCAGGCTCAGCGGGGAGGACCCGCCCAGCACACCTCTGAGGGACAGCCTTCCAAGCCGTGCATGAGGGTGACAGCTCGTCACCTGTGTGTCACTTTCTTGTGGCTCCACTTCCTGCCCTGCTCGGGTCCCCCCCACCCCCCGTACCTGCCTCATGCAGCACCCAGACACAGCCCTGGATGCACCACCCAGGCCTGGGGCACTAAGACCTGGAGCTGACATTTTTGGGTTCCTAGAGGGCCAGCGCCAGCCAGCAGGCACCAGTTTTATCTGGCTGACCTTCTCCTCCGGGCTCTTCCATGGACCTCGCCTTTCCATTCCATTCTCCCAGTGTCCAGGAAGCACCTCTGTATCTTATTTAGGAAGAGAGACAGACAGACAGACAGACAGACAGAGATTCACTGCAGCGGCCTGGATGGGGGATTCAAAGGCCAGAGCGCCAGGCACTGGTGTGATTTGGAGCTGAGCAAGATCAAGAATTGGAAATTTTTACTTTTATTTATTTTAAAAATATAGCTTTATTTGGAATTGACACTACATTTTTAACAGCATTTTGGGCTACTCCATCCTTGGCTATAAAATTATTACATAGTTCACTACACAAAATTTATTCTTTTTCAGTGTTGAGGATGGAACCCAGGGCCTCATGCTTTCTAGGTTTGCCCACCCCCTCTGGTGAAAAACCTAAATAGTAATTTCTTTTAATACTGAAGAAATAAATAAAACAGAGACTATCATTAGTACAGGTATTTTGCCTGCGTATGAATCTGTAATAAGAGTTGGATGAGCCAGTGAGTGTGTGTACCTTACACTTGGCCCAGTGGCTCCCAGCACTGGCTGCCAACCCTAACCTCCTCCAGCATTTCTAACAGTCAGGGAGCCTTAGAAGTCGGAAGAAGATCTGAAATGCAGCCACTGTTGACAAGCACATCCCTGTCCTGTTTGGAGATGCTGCATCGTCCCAAGAGGGAACATGCTCCAGCCACAGCTGAGGATGGTGGCAAAGCGTCCAGGACTCGGTGGACCCGCCGGGTGGCTGGGATCTGCAGTGCAGGTACTGCCCACCTTCCTTGCAGTTCTAGAGCTAGGTTTCAGGACCGTGTTGTGATGAGAATGGCTTTGCCTTAGCTTGGCCTCGTGAGCCTCGTCTGAGTCAGTGGCTGGACCACGTCTGCAGTTACCCAAGGGCAGCAGCTGTGCAGGTGTCACTATCAGCTACAGCAGTACCGCTCTGAGCTGCTCACCCCAGGCGTTCTCTGGGGAAAGTGGCCTTGGCCCAACCCCTGCAGGATGCTTTATAGATTGCTGACAGGTCTGTGTCAAAGCTGTGGAGAGTAGGGCCACCACTGGAGGCCAATTATCCTGGCCAGCAATGTCTCTCCCGGGGCCTGGGACAGCTCAGAAAATCAGCAGTGGCCGGGGTCTTGGGTCGAAAGCCAAGAGACCATGGAGACACATGGAGATGTGCATTTTGGTGGGAACATCCAGGCTGCTAGGCTGAGCCGGGGCTCAGGCCGCCATGTTGGCAAAGTGGAAGTTGGAGGCGGAGGCTGAGGGCTGGCAGAGGCTGAGGGCTGGCAGAGGCTGGGCCTCTGCTTCAGGTGCTGCTCCAGTGTAGGACGAAGGAGTTCTGCTCCCATTTCTCTGGGGAGACATAAGCCTAGGGTGACTGAGAGCCTTGGGTCTGAAGCTCAGGGTCCAAGGCCTAAGGGCGGCTTTTCGGTCCCTTCTTCCTGGTTCCCTGGACAAATAGCTCGACCACGCTCACTGTGGTGTGTTAAAGCCCCGTCACTGTTCAGAGACACCCTACCAGTCTTCCTCATCCTCCCCAACCTTCTGCCCTCTAATCCCACAAAGGGCACAGCTGTTTTCTGCCACTCAAAGACAGAGCAGACATTTTTGTGCCCTTTTCCTAATACCTATCACCGTGACTCTTTGTGAGAGCCTTTACCCACTCAGAGTGACCAGTTTGCTTCTCCTTTTCACAACTTCCTCTACACCAGTCCTCGACACCGGAAGATACTTCCACCAAGCAGAGGAGCCTCTGAGGGGGGACAGCTCTTGGGGGGAACCTGTCATTATGACCAAGCTTGTCAATGACTATTGATATCATGATGTCCTTGTGTTTTGGAAACACTTCTGACAAGTATATATATACATATATATATATATACACACACACACACACACACACACACACATACATAATCTTTCCCTATGTGAGTGTCCCACCACATACCTTTGCCATTTTTATTTAGATTGCTTCTACTTTTGTAAATAAAGATCCTTTTTTTTCGCCAGCCCCAAGGCACATTTCTATCATCCCAGCTACTCAGGAGATGAGGCAGGAATATGGCGTGTTCAAAGCCAGACTGAGCAACTCAGTAAGAAACCTGTCTCAAAATAAAATTTAAAAGGCTGTGGATGTAGCTCAGTGGTCTCTTGGTTCGATCCTCGTACCACACACACGTTTTAAACATCTTTGCACATGAGTCTTTGTGTCAGATGTGCAAGTATCTGTGAAGGTATTTCACTGTGGGAAACGAACAGAAATGGCAAAAAAAAAAAAAAAAGAGAGAGAGAGATAAAACAAATAAGATAAATTCAGTGGGCCAGTGATAACATGAAGTGAGAAATTTAAAAATATTTAACTGGCCCAAGACACACTTTGCAATCAAAATCAAGGCTAGCTGGAGGCTCAAGTAGGGTTCTAGCCTGTTCTGCTATGCCAACTGTCATCCCTTTATAGGACAGATTTGGGAGACAGGGCCTGGGGCAACCAAGGCCACAGGGATAGCGCTCAGGCCAGTGGCTATCAACTAATAAGGAAGTATTTTAATATTTTAATAACTCAGGTGTTGGTCCTTAGCTCTTTGGTATCAACCCAGAAGTGGCTGATCTCACAACACTATGCCACACTCCTGTACAATGGCCTATGAGCTTTAGGTTTTTCTGAGCTAACACATCACACATTTGAGCTCTGATGAGCTTGTTTTGGGCCTTGTTAGGTGCATGTGAGGAAAACACAATATACAGAAGAGTTTACACTTTCCCTGCAGATTGAGAAAGCCACTGGTCCAGCTGGGAGTAGGACACGCGGTGAGGGATGCTGCTCACTCAGAAGGGGGAGCTCCTGTCAGACGTAGTTTCACTGGAGACTTAGGCACCATTTTGTTAGACACTCATCCTAGTTCTGTGTCCCAGAGACAAAAGCTGCGCAGAAGCTCTGCCAGTCTCCAGGCTAGTGCTTAGAGAAATGAACGCTTTCACAAGAAAACAAGGACCAGAAAGCATTGGGAGAGAGTCAAAGTTCTCATTCTCCACCCCTGCCTGTGTCAATGGTCAGCCCTGTGGAATTCCAAGGAGCTCTTTTTTTCCCCTTTTTTTTTAAATTGGAAAGGGCCACTTTCTTACCCAGCAAACAGCCATTCACATTCACAGCTAAGGTGTTTTCTTCTTATTGTTTCCTGAAGGCTGAGTTCTGCGGACTCTTGGTCAGGAGGACACTTTCAAGGTCAGGAGTCCTTTGTGGTATAGCCCTAGTTTTACACCTTCCCAATGTTAGGCCCCTAGGAGTATAATTAGTCCATTGAAAATGAGCTGAAATGAAAAAGCACAATATATCCTTTTTTTTTTTTTTAAGGTTTTTTGAGACAGGGTCTCACTTTGTGGTTCAGGCTGGCCTTGAGCTCAGCCTCCAACTCACATCACAGCAATCCTCCTGCCTCTGCCTCCTGAGTGCTGGGATTACAGGCGTGAGCCACCACGCCCGGCACTGTGGTATGTGGTACTGGTTGCTGCTGGGCGTGAGTCTCCACACCCAGTATAGGTATGTGGTTACCAGGGATTGAACCCAGGTCCTTGTGCTTGCAAGACAGGCGCCAGAACCACTGAGCTAAATCCCTGGCCCCCAGGCACAATATATTCTTAAGAGGAGGCACAGACAGCGGGCTTTGGTATGCTTATCTCTGGATGATACAGGTAGGCCTGGCATCCAGAGACCCCATTTGCATGGACACCTTCTCCCCAGGGGTCATTTCTACTTGACAGGAGTTATGACCATCCTTGGAGAATCAGGTGATATACTGAGTCAATGCCACGGTCGAAGTTAAAACTGCGCCCAGCCAAGTGAAACAGGCAGGAAGACTTTGTTCATGGCTTTTGTAAAAGCAGAGAAGACCTGAGCTGACTTTACCCAACCAAAAAGCCAGACACATGTGAAAAGGTGGGGTGGAAGCATTCCAGGCCATCTGGGTGTGCTAATTAGTCTTCACAACTTGGAGTTTAGACACCTACCCATGAGCAGAGACCCGGAGGAAGTGTGCTAAAGCCTCGCTGCTCATGTTTCAGAACAATCGGCTCTCGAGCCCATTAGAAGAACACAGCTAGAGTGTACGCATACCCTGCACGAGGTCCTGGGCTCTGTCCCCGGCACCTGACCCTGCTGTGATACTGAAAAAGCTGGATACTCTTCAAAGGGGTAGAAACAGACTTTACAACTGCAAGTTTTCTAAAGCAAATTCTCTAAGAAAAGAGAGCTTGGGGTCTAGAGTTAGGAAGAGACCTGCCTAAAGGTTAGTCATGTCGGAGAGAATATTAAGGTTATGGGGGCCAGCTTCTACAGCAGCCCTTTATCCATGAACCAAAAGGTTCATTCCCACCACTTGAGAAGACCTTAAACCCAGTAAGAAGGACCTTAACCCAGGATACACACACCTGGAAATTTCAGGCCCGTGTGTGTACCTTCTTATGAATAGCCCATTGAAGGGAGTGCATAAATGTTTCCTTTTAATGTTCTCAAGCAAGAGCACTTTCACTGATCAATTCAGTAAGCATCTGTGGAGCATCTGGTTAGTGCCAGGTACCATACAAGGCATCGCACAGTGGAAACTTTCCTGCCAACAGGCCTCCTGGCACCAGAGGAACTAGGTGAATAAATGGACATTTTGGATATGATGTGAGAGTGTCTCAGAAATATTAAATGTAGAGCTGCCATATAGTCCAAGTAACAACCCCAAAGCAGTGGAATCACCCTGGTGCAAAAGCATGTCCTCCGTTGTGCACACAAAGCACTGTTTTCCATCATCACCCAAAGATGGAATCTACTGAGCAATGAACAGAGAAACAGGACGTAGCCGATCCGTATCACTCCACTTTCTCCAACAATACATACAGATGAAAAACAGATACGTGATACCAAGGACAGACCTTGAAAAAACCATGCCAAGTTCAAGAAGCCAGATACACATTGTGTGATACTGTTTAGATGCAAAGTCTAGACAAGGTGAATCTACAGAGAGACACTGGTGAGCACCTGGCTGAAGCCGGGATTTGGGAAAATGAGAATCATTCTTGGTCATTGTGAGGCTTCCTTTGGGGGCAATGAAAATGCTCTAAAATTGTGCTGGTTGCACAATCTTGTGAATTTACTAAAAGCCATTGAATCAGATGGATAGATAGGAAGAAAAGTGTAGATGTGTGTGTGTGCGTGTGTGCTGTTACGCATCAAACACAGGCCATTGCACATTAGGCAGGGGTTCTACCAGCGAACTACACCCCCAGGCCCCATAACGAACAACTTAGATGGGTAAATTGAGTGGTGAGTAAACTACATCTTGAAAAAAACTGTTATACACATATAAAACCTGTGAAAATAGTTTCAGGAGTCTCATCTACACAAGTCAAGGGCGGGGAGGTATAACAGAGAAACATTCCAAAGGAAGTGCAGCTGAGAGAAAACTTAAAGGACTAAGGTTTCCAAAGCCTTATTAGAATGGCAGTTGTTGCCACAGGCCTGAGCAGAAGCCTTTCTGGGGACCCACGGCAGTTGAGTAATTCTACAAGAGCATGTGGAAGGGCTGGAGCTCGGCCGGGCCACTGGGCCAAGTTTGGCCTTCATCCCTGGATTCACTTCCAGCTCTGCGCTCACTCAGCTGCATGGCCGTGGGCATCTCTCTGTGGGTGTCTCTCTGTGCCTTAATCCCTGTCTTTGTCGTCTCGATCAATGTGTCCACAGTCTTTGGCACTGAGTACTGCGTGTGTGTGTCCCCCTCAAGGCGACACAGCCATGGACCGTTGGGCAATCTGAAACAGGCAAGCGGCATAAGGGTTTTCAGGAAGACCAGCCTCCCGGTGACGTGAGGGTGTGGTGAGCCATAGCATCCAGTTGAACTGAACCAGTGTGATCTGGGTGTGGGAGACCCACCTACGGACTGCTGCCAATCACCATCAGAAGACACCCGGTGGGGAAGATCGTGGCTGCTGATTTTCTAGAAGTTGTCTCAGATGGCTTCCCTGATGTACACTTGGCTATTCTCGCTATCACTGGGAACGGCTGCTATTCTGGTCAGAGAGCTCTGACCTTCCCCGTGAATGTCACTTCCTGGCTCTAGTGTAGATTCCCTCAGCCTGGTGGCACAAATCCTTTACCCTTCCGGGGTAGGTTTTCTGGCTTCCACTGCTGGCCTTTGGGCCTTCCAGAGGTAGACCCTTGGTACAGGCAAACACGGGACATTGATGTGACCTCGTGGCCACTGGCAGGACTTATGGAGGACATCACTGTGGGCTGTAGCCCTTTAGCTGGACCTGTGAGGGACATTTCTGTGGGATCCAGGCCCTCAGCTGGACTCCTTGGGTCTCTCGTATGCAGCTGATCTCTTGATTTCTCCATATTTGGCTTTTGGGGTAGCTATCAAAAATAATCCCGTAAATGATGTCTCTTGTATTAAATCTAATTCCCTTGTGAAACTCAGATTCTAACAGAGGGAGAAAGGTATGAGATGGGAGCCAGACTTATTGTAGCAATCACCCGCCAGAGCACTGTCTGAAGAGGGCGGGAGCAAAAGGAGAAGTGAGTTCAGGGTGCACTGGAAAAGTTTTAAGAATTACAATTAATCGAATATGGGGCCTCTGAGCTCCAGACAGCAAGGGGTCGGAGATGAATGTGTTTGCTGGCTTCTGAATTTCTGGTCTGGGTACCTGGGTGGTTGGACGGAGAGACGGAAGAAGAGGAAGCTCAATGAATGTGTCCCTGGACAAAGCCAACGGTGTAGTACTTTTCTGCAGATGCTGAATTCAGTATTCTCATCTCTGCCCCGCCCCCAGGATCATGCCACTGCCTTGAGGGGATGCGACTTGTTACACCTGGATGTTCGCTGTCGCATGGAGTTCACGTCTGCAGCACACTCGCCCCTGGAGAGCTGGGCGGTCTAGGAGAGAGAGTTCTGAGGGAACCAAGAGGCTGTGGAAACCAGTCGTGGTCTGACGATTGCTTGAAGCAGCTTGGTGTGGCCAGGAGAAATCTCAGGCCACCAGGTGTGTAAGAAAGGCCCACGTACTTTCCGGAACTGAGCTTGATTTGCATGTCAAGCCCCACCCCCTCCACTCAGGGAATTCTGGATCTCCCCCCCAGGCTGCCTCTGAGAAAACAGCATGAGGCCGGTGGTTCTTCTCCAGGGCCTTGGCACGCGGCGGTGTTCAGCAGCGAAGCAAGTGATGGGGGAAGCTGGACAGGTCCACTCAGAGTCATCAGCCCAGGGATAGCATGGGACCTGCGCTAAAGCAGGGGTTGAATTAATACTGTGGTTCAAATGAATGAAACTGGGAAAGGCACAGGCAGACATAAAATGTCAAGGATTCACCGGTGTTTTACATACCCACTCCTCCACCCACAAGTCATGCAAATGGCTCTGTCCTTGGCCTCTTCCTCTCTCAGGAACATCAAGTTCATCTGACAGACAGAACCTTACTGATGTGTCCACAGCAACGCGGCTCCTGCCACTAACATATATTTTCCTGCCAGTGGTCAAGTTCGTGCACAATGTTAACAGACAAGTCCCACTGGAAGGGAGCATCTGGTGGGTCCATGTGGGCTGGGTTTGGGATCGAGTAATGGTCAGGAGAATTCTAAGCCATGCCCAGAGGATAATTCCTTAGCTAGTAACAAAGTCTCAAGGGTGGTTCATGATAAATGACAATGCCAGGGACATGTGGCCAAAGGGACTGGTTCTATTAGCCGAAAGAGCTCCAGCTTCGTAGGTGACTGTTTCTGAGAGCCAACTTCTTCTCTGACAGAAGCGGGGTGTGAGAGTTTCTAAGGGACTACAGCGAGCTGTGGTCCTTCTCAAATGCTTCACCCGCCTTCTCCGCTTTTGGAGAAACAGGTTCACTTCCTTCTTCCCTGCATGTAGAGTACTCTAGGACCCCGAGCATCTGGGTCCTGCTCAGCAGCTGGGGGTGATGAGTCCCAGGAAGGGTTCTCTGGTTGTCATCAGAACGGCCCACAGGCCCGTGTGAGGGGCAGTGAGTGGGCACCCCATATATTAAGGTCCCTCCGTGCCCCACATGTGAAGGAGAAAGGTCCCCCCTGTTCCCCTCTTCCTTTCTGCCCCGCAGGTTCCAGGCTGGGGACTAGAGTCCTGGCCTCCTTGGAGCAGAAGCGAGGAGCCCTTGAAACCTGTCAGTGGTATCAGAACCCTGACGCAGGCTGGCCATTCTCAATAGCAACTCGGTGTGGCTGCTGGAAAGGCTGCTTCAAAGCTGTCCCAGCCAGGAGCTGTGGTTTGTCAGGTGCCAAAAACATCTCCAGTGCTGTGCCCGGAGCAGCCAATGGAAACCGCAGCCAGGAGCCCTCCCACACCCCGTGGCATCCTGGCCTCCTACCTTTCTTCCTCCCATCTGGCCTGCCTTTCTCAGAAGTGAGGACCAGCCAGGTGGCGGCATCAGAGGCTTCAGGACACTGCCTTGGCCCCCACAAAGATGACCTGGAGACAGGCCCTCCTTCTGTCCTGTCTCCCTGCCATGGTGCTCCTGTCCAGTGAGTACGGGAAGGTCAAGGGCGGACAGCGTTAGCTGCACACTAGCTGTGAAGTGGGCTTGGGACACGGCCACACACACGGGAGCCTGTGCAGTGGGCACAGGGAGGGGGGTGTGAAGATGGCTTATCGGGAGAGTAGCACAGAAGGGAAACGCCACTTGCCTGGTGGCTCCCTGGGAGGTGGGCTCTGTGGCTGCACGTGAGGGACATGGGGTCCTAGCCCACGTGAGGTTTGGCAAGCCACCGCCAAGAGAGAGCTGTTGAGTACTTGCCCTGCGTCTGGGCATCTTTGCTGATGCAGCTGCCTCCTTGTGTCCTTGTTCCTAGTGCTGCGGGAGGGGACCGGTGCATCGGTGGGCAGCAGGCAGGTGGCAGGAGAAGAGGCCCAGGAAGGTGAGTGTGGGGAGCCCCTCTGGGTTGCAGGACCGCCAGGGCCCTGTGCTGGTGCTGACGGGCTCCTCTCGGGTTTTAGGTGTGAGACAGAAGATTTTCATGCAGGAATCGGATGCCTTGAATTTCCTCAAGAGGCGCAGCAAGCGTTCCCCCAAAACGCGTGATGAGGTCACTGGTAAGGATGCTGGGAGTCCTGCCCCTTGTGGCAGAGAGACACGAGGCCCTTGGGCATCAGGGCACCTGCGGTGCTGGATTAGAAGTGCATACCCTCCCTCGGTTGAGGGTCACAGGTTGGGCTGAATGTCTTCTTAGGTGTGGAAGAAAAGGAGTAGGACACGTGCAGTGCACCTGTCATTTATAAGATGCTTCCCTCCTCAGGAAGGGGAAGGGGACAGGAGCAGCTGTGCTGGTCTGGAGGGAGCACAGCGCTTTGGTGAGTTTCTGGGGCTGGGCACAGTGCTCCGGAGAGCAGCAGTGCTGAGAAGTGGGCTTGGGACAGCCCAGCCGCTGCCTCGCACAATCCGCTTCCCTCTGAGCCCTGAGCGCTGCGTCCAGCCAGCACCACCTGCTCTAACTTCCACGCGGCCTCCTGCACAGACTGCTCGGGCTGGGGCCGGGGTTGCACAGCTGCAGAGACCTGCTGCCCCCGCAGGCACAAGAGCTTCCTACCCTGAACTCCATTACGCTGTGGCTTTGAGCCGGCTATCCGCAGAGTCTGGGCTTGATTTCGTCTTTGTGTGGAACAATGAACTCTTTGTATCCTGAGCACACTCGGCAAGGTGACTTGGTCCATGAAGAAACAGCGACTGTTTTCAAAAGATGGGCTAGAATGGAGACAGAAAAGCCTAGAGATGAGATTTCTTTTTTTAATTAGCTAAGTTAGAACCACATCAGAAAAATCTCCAGACCTCACCAACATGGGCTTTAAAAGCCACTCAAGGTAAAAAACAATGACAAGGTGTAATTGGGTCTTTGTTTATTTGGCTTTGTTTTTTGCTTTTATTTTGAGACAGAGTCTCATGGTAGTCTTGGCTGGCCTTGATCTCACAGTCACCTAGGGGAGCTTCTAGTCTTCTGGGAGGAAGCAAGTGTGACTGTATGAAGGCAAAAATCTTTCTCTGGGGCTGGAGGTGTAGCTCAGTGGCACTGTGTCTGCCTGGTAAGAGCAAGGTCCTGAATTCGATCCCTGGTACTGCAAATACACAAAACAAAAAATCCCCCTCTGGAGCTGACTCAGAAAATGAGGTGCCAGAGCAAGTCTGAGATCTCCAACCAGGGCTGGGAGCTCAGCGTGGCACACACAGGGACCCAGGATGGCGCGACCAGCCAGGGATGGGACGGGATGGGATAGGGCAGTGACGTTTCGGTCAACTTGAATTCAGGACTGGGAGATGAGGATGACATCTAATCTCTGGGATACAGGCTCAGGTTAGTTGGGAGTAAAAAGAAAATGGGCTGAAGGGAGGGTCTGGAGAAAGGACTGGCACAAGGCACAGGGTGATGCTTAATACAAATGTAACATTTCCCCCCAGCAATTAAACCTCTCCTACTCACTGTTGCCTCAAGGTCTGACTCTTGGCACCTCTGCAAAGATGACCTAGGGTGGCCATTTCTTTACCTGGTGCATAGAGGATGGGAAACACCTCTTTAGAAATGGGTCAAAGTTCCGAAAGCCCTTCCTTCCTAAGCCGGAAGCCCCCTCCCCAGTAACAGCTTTCTGGGACTTAGCACAACCTCAAGGGCTCCCGAGGTGGATGCCACCCACCTACGGTGGGCATGGGCCTGGCGTGGGGAGCTGGGGTGCCAAACTCAGCCTCAGCCCTGCCTGCCAGCGTGTGGTCATGATACCTCTGCAAGCCGAGTCTCCTGGAGATCCACGCAGGGTGTGGATTTAGACAGACCCTTGTACTTCCGTCCACCCTCCTCCCCTCCCTCAGCTCTTGGTCGCCTTCCTATCTGACAAAGATCTAGCTCCCTATACTTGCCTCTTATTTTGCTCCATCTGTATAATTTGGGTCTCTCATGTAAGAGAAAGCGTGCGATAGTTAATCTTGCATGTCTGATCCACTCCCCTTAACCTATGGTCATATCCCAAGTTCTGGTGCGGAGTCCCCCACCCCCCAGAGCCCAGCCTCAGCCTCTCATCCACACTTACCTCTCCAGAGATCTACAAGTGTCCTGTCCCCGCTACTCACTCCCAAGGCAACTCCTGCCTCTCCCTTTCACAGCGGAAAACAGGCAGAAGCTGCGGGCTGACGAGCTGCGGAGAGAATATTATGAGGAACAGAGGAACGAATTTGAGAACTTCGTGGAGGAACAGAAAGATGGTAAGCACTCTCCAGGCAGCCTTTCTGAGGGCTGGCTGGGCTTCAAACTCCCTCCTCCCGTCAGTGTGACAGCTCTGGGTACCCCTTCCTCCTGGAGAGTCGAGGCCTCCTTTTACCCACTCACCATAAGCAGAAGCCAACCAAGAGCACTGAACCAAGGTACCACTTCCTTGCCCTGTCTTGTACCTGACTCTCATACACCTGGAGACCCACATCCCTGGTCCACTTCAGGCTTGCTGCAGGTTTTCTCGTGACTTTCCGGTGCCCTTACTGACCGCCGTCAGCGCTGTCTTCGCTAAGCCTTGGTGTTTGGCCGTCTACAGACAGGGTGGGAACATGTGTGCCCATCTGACCAGGGTACACCCGCACCCCCCTCAGGGCTCCTGTGTGTCCAGTGGGCACCAGAGCCTCCCTGCAGGGCATGTGTGGGTGGGATGGGCTGGGGGAGGGCTCTAGCTTCGAGCCAGTCTCCTCCTGGCTGGCTCTGCCCTTTCTCTCCAGTGCCCTTCAGAGTCACTCAAAGCAAGAGCCCCGGGGGTCAGATCAGCAAGCATTAGAGGGCTGTATGTGTGCTTATTGCTCTCTGGACCGCCGAGACGCTCCTGGTTCCCCCGGAGCACGTGCGCTCAGCCGCAGAGCCTGCTTGGGTTGCTCTTGTTGGAGAAACCCCCACTGTTCTCCGGTCAGCTGGGCTGGGGGGCACCATTATCTGGTTAGATGCCCGAATGAAGGAGCTGTACCCACAGACCTTCCAGGGCAGCTGGCTGAGCCCTGCAAGCAGGTGTCGGGCTCTG
The DNA here is from genome assembly GCA_004026965.1 of Petromus typicus. Classification (NCBI taxonomy): domain Eukaryota; kingdom Metazoa; phylum Chordata; class Mammalia; order Rodentia; family Petromuridae; genus Petromus; species Petromus typicus. The sequence goes on along the minus strand of PVIR01018438.1, from coordinate 16,315 downwards.
GCCCTGGAAAATCCACCTTTCTTGAGAACACAGTGGGAAACACTCAGGCTGTCCTAACCCAGAAACGGACACTTCTACAGTCCGAGTTTTACCTCTACCACTCACCATGGCTTTTTATTCTGTGCATTTTGAATATTTCAACTCCAAATCTTTGGCAAGCAGGCAAAACACATTCCACTGTTTTCTCTGTTGTGATGGCTTAGGTTCCAGGGCTAGGCACCCAACGGATGACAGGTCCTCTTAGAAGATATGAGGACCAGGTCCCTACTACAGTGACCCAGAGGCCCCTGAAGAACAGCACTGAGGCCTCTTGGTCTGTGGTCACATCAGCCCTGGGGACCACGAGCACCAGCTAATCCCTACACTCTGACCCTGAAACAGCCCTTGTACTTTCCATTTATTACTTGGAAGACTTAAGCTTGGAAAGGACACATACATACCCAGGTGACATATAGTAAGGCGGCCCTAGCCCTGGAGCTCAGATCTGTCTCCAGGAAAGCACCTGTGCTTTTAAGTCGAGGCCGATCACATGCACAGAGGTCTCAGAAATCTTCTCTGAGCCAGGAACTGGCCCACAGGGGACAGGAGTGAGAACAGTGGGGCACGAAGTCCCAGGGGCTCCTCAGAAGGAAGCCACAGGGCAAGCAGGTCTAGCCCGGCTGAGGGTGAGCTGTTGAAATATGTGAAACTCACCTCAGTGGTCCCTTCCCCTGACCACACGAGACCCCATGTGGGGTTATGCTCAAAGCGCCCACCTTCTGAGGCTTTCTGCAAGCCCCCTCTGGCCTCCGTCGGTCAGGAGGATCTTAGCTGTCTCGTGGCACAAAGCCTGTCTGAGAAAGGCCAGTGTTAGGTAGATGCCTGGCCTCTCCCAAGTTACTTTTGCATAAAGGGATTGCCAGTTGGCGAGTTGGTCCACGGAGCTTTGGAAACGTCCAGAGGAACAGTTGAGACCGCAGCTGGGCTGGCTCGGAGGCCTTTGCTGGGGAGCGAGGCACCTGCTAAGATTTTCAGCACCTCAGAGAGTGCTCGCTCCAGGGAAGCGAGCACTGGCCACCATGATGATGGCTCCACAGGTAGGACACATGGGTACCAAGGCACACAGGGCATTGCCACTGGGCCCTCTATTAGCCAAGGTCACAGGGGATGCAGGTTCCCTGGCACCAGAGCCGGGTCCTCGGGCTCTGTGGTGACGCTCACCTCTGGGAAGGGCAAGTAAGAAAGATACTAGGTTTTCAATCCTCAACATCATCTTCTGCCAGGACTCCTCATCCTTCCTCCAGACATTTTTCACAAATGCTTTCTTTCAAAACAAATTATACAAAAATAAAGTACATATACTGTGTTCATGTAACTTGCTACTTTAACCACTGAGCTCACGAGTCAGTGGTGTTTGGTATATTTCCCACACGGTGAAACTATCGCCACCATTTGCAACACCCTTTTCCGAGAAAAAACTCTACCCACTAAATGTCACTCGTCCCTCCAGCCCTGGTGACCTCATTTTTTTAAGTTCATGAATTTGTGTCTTCTAGATATTTCATATATATGGAATGTGCAGTATTGGTCTTGTTGTGTCTGACTTTTGTGACTTAGCAGGGTGTTTTCAAGGTACATAAACCTTGTAAACATAACTCGAAACTTCATGTTATTTTACGGCTGAGTAACACTTTCTTGTACATATATATATATTATATATATATATGTATGTATTATGTTTGCAGGACCATGGGGCTTGCCATATATATATATATATATATATATATATATATATATATATATGTGTATACGTGTAAATGCATATATATATATATATACGTATATATATACATACACATATATATGATGTTTTGTTTATTCTTTTGTCCATGGTTGTGCTTGGGCTATTTCCCCCTTTTGGCTTCTGGGAACTGTGCTGCTGTGAGAATACTCCGAATCCTGGTTATAATCCCTTTGTATGTGTTCTTTGGAAACAAATTTCTGGGTGACACAGTCATTCGGTGCTTAACTTTTGGAGGAGTCCCACAAATGCTTCTCAAACATCGGCGGCCTGTGGCCTGTGGCCCTCCCCGAGCGCACAGGCAGTCGGGACTCTGTCCTCTTGGGCGGGGTGGCTCCGCAGGGCAGAGGCCCTCTGTCCTCACGGTCACTCGTGCTTCCTCCCAGAGCAGGAGGAGAGGAGCCGGGAGGCCGTGGAGCAGTGGCGGCAGTGGCACTATGACGGGCTGTTCCCTTCCTACCTCTACAACCGCCACCGCATCTGACGCTCCTGAGGCCAGAGGCCGCCGAAGGATGGAGCCAGCCGCCTGGGCCACTGTGTCCCTCTGCAGGTGCTGGTGTGCCCCACGGCCCTGGTAACACACACCTTTCATCCCCCGCCTCCCAGGCTCTGGCTTCAGCCTCCATGTGGATGTTTCCTGAGTGAGCTGCTGCCAGTGGCTCCTCAGACCGTAACCACAGGGCTGCCCCTGCTGGGCCCTGGTCCTAGAGCAGACATGTTTGACGGGATGGTCACGATAATCAACGTAGGGAGAAGTGGATCCATGCTTACTCAGAGCTTACAAATAAAGATGCTGAACCAATCACGGTGGCCATCTTCCCATGTGTCAGACTGTCTCCCTGAGAGAGAGTTCATTCTAAGGCCTGGTGCGTCTGAGAGCTTGTCCTTGAAGACCCAGCTCCCTCTTCTCAGTGTTCCAGGAGTCAGTCAGTGAAGGGACAACGCGCTCGCTGATACAGCCGTTGCAGTGGAGCATTCCAGAAGATAAGTGACCCCTTGTACTCTTCCTGTTCCTCTCTCTCTCTCTCTCTCTTTGGCACTGCTGGGGATAAAGGCCAGAGCCTCACGCCTTCCGGGAGGGCAGGCAATCGTCCATGAGCTACACCCTGCCCTTTTTATTCTTTTATTTTGACTAAAGTGGGAGGATCAGCCGGGGCAACTGGGGAGAGCTGCCTCAGAACAAAACTCGGAAAGACTGAGGCTGTAACAGGAAAACATAACAAACTCATGACTTCCCTCATGCCAGGCGCCAGCCTGCTTCTGATCTCGGGCCTCCAGGGCAACATAGGGCAGCTTTGATTATGAGATAAAGCTGCCTCGACTGTGTTAAGTACCCTGCCGAGCAGGGTGACTGGGTCAGGAAGCTCTGTAACAAGTGCACACATCTCTAAATCATTTTTTTAAAAGCTGATACATCCTTTAAAAACAGCAATAGTGAATAAGGGATCACCCTCCCCCCAACCGCCCCACACAGAACAGTTGGGACTGTTACGGTGTCCCACAAGCCCAGGCAGGGGTCATGCCATTTTGAGGTAGAGCAGTCAGAGCGCTAGCAATGGAAGAAACGCACAGGATAAAGAGTTTGCTGTATTTCCCTAACAGCCAAGCTAAGGATTACGTGGGAGAAACAAGTAGTTTGAAGTGTTAAAACATAAATCTGGACAGAAAGACATTGCATAGATGGCACTGGGTCCCCAGTGATACCACATAGGGTCCTGTTATTGCCTGTGTCTCCTAAGAGACAGGAGAAGCCTTAGCTGATGGGTGAGACGCCCTCTGCCTGGGGCTGAATCACACCCCGGTGTGATCCTGGAGAAACACATGACTGTCCATGCGAGAAGGGCAGAAGCCATCAGTGTGGCTCAGGATGCAGGCAGCCAGTGAGCCAGCCACAGTGGGCACAGGCCCCGAGTCAGGGCCCCGCACTGGGGCTGTGACCTAAGTGAGGTTGGACTTTCATCCCAGCAAACTGCCCTCTGGCCACCCAGAGCTGGCTGCCGAGACAGGCTCTGACGACCTGACCCTTCAGGTTACCACCTGGGGATGACAAGGTGTTTTAAAAATGTAGTTGTCACTTGCTGTCTGAGAATGGTTGATTCCTGTATTCCCGTAGGTACCAAAATCTAGGCTCGAACTTTTGATCCTCCTGCCTCAGCCTCCCATTGTGCCAGGATTACAGGCATGTGGTGCCACACCCGCCCCTCTATATCCTTGAAATCATCTTTAGGATACTTATAGTAACTAATACAATGAAAATGCTGTTAATAGCCACACTATTATTTTAGGAAAAAATGACAGATATTTAGCACAGACCCAGTTTTTGCCCTAGATATTTTTTATTTCCGTTTGTCAACTCCGTGGATCAGTACACACACACACACACACAAAGGCCCAAGTGTACTTTTATTGCACGCCTGATTGTGCAATAGGAAAGGGCAACCAAAGCCCGGCTCCCTCCCCCAGCTGAGGGGACAGCACTGACTCCCCGCTGTGTCCTGGGGGAGCCAGGTTTTTCCCAGGGTTTCCCAAACAGGTGTGGATTCTGATTCAGCCCACACCACACAGCACCTGCCTTTGGGCTATGTGGCCACACAAATGTCCAAGGCTCAGAATGGTTTGCAAGTGTCCTTTTAAAAAGGACAAAACTAAACGGCCTGTCCCTGCCCTCTTGATGGCCAGGCGGGTAGGCTGGCTCTAGATACAGATTCCTGGCGGAGCCAGGAGCAAGAATTCCATGACCTGGCTCACCCGTCTTCACAAGAGCTCCATTATACTCCTGTTTTCAAATTCTGCCCTGAATTCCTTCACAGAAAGCCACTCAGTCATATCCTGGGCCAGGAGGCCGAAGGTAACACGACAGGAATCTGAGCGGCCACAGTTAATGGGAAATTAATAAGAGCAATTTGTATTTTTGAAGAGTCTTTGCCAAAAGTGTGGCCTGCAGGACACTCTTGTTTACTGTTCCTTCTTCTTTCATTACATCCTTGGTCTGGAGCGGCTCCAGAAAAGTGGTTGAAAATACATTTGTCAGAGTAAATTTGTTGTTAATTTACATTCACCAATTTTTTTGGTAGCAGGGATCAAACTCAGGACTGTGCTTGTGAGGCATGTATGGTGCCACTGAGCTAAATCCTCAGCCCCTCAACCGTTTTGTATATGATTTTTAAATTTTCTTTTTTAAGTTTTCTGAGACAAAGTCTTGCTTTGTAAAGCAGGCTGGTCCTGAACTCAACCTCAAACTCAGCAATCTTTTGCCTCTGCCTCCTGAGTGCTGGGATTACAGGCATGAGCGACCACGCCCGGCACTGTGGGATGTGGTACTGGTTGCTGCTGGGTGTGAATCTCCACACCTGCCATTGTTGTATGTGGTTACCGGGGACTGAACTCCAACTTTTGCACTTGCAAGGCAGGCGCTGGAACCCCTGAGCTAAATCCCCAGCCCGATTTTTTTTTTTCTTAGATGTTTTGGGGAGCTAGGGATGTCACTCAGTGGGTACAGCGTGTGCTTAGCATGCTCAGCCTTAGGTGTGGCATACACACATACCGATACAGACACATGCACATAGTTGTATGTGACAAACTGCAATTTGTCATGTGCGTGTTATTTCACTCTGACCTTTTGGATGGAGTTAGCAATTTTCTTGAGTCTCCGAATGACTGTTTCTCTTTATTTTTGCAGTACTAGGGATCAACTCAGGCCTTAATGCTTCCAAAGTAGGCACAGTATCGTTTGATTTAAATCATCAGCTCTCCAAATGACTTTTTATTTTTTATAAACTTTTTTATTTTATTATTTTTTTTTTTCCTGTTGTCAGTGCTGCCACCCTGGAGAGCGGACTTATGGGTCTTTGCACTCAGCTATGTGCCCACTCTCTTCTTTGTTTTAGAAGGCCTTCATTGCTACTTGGCCTTTTGGCTAAGATCGAGTGTCATGAGAGGTTGTGGTAAGTCACAAAATCGCCCAGGCTGGACTCAAATTTGTGACCCTCTTGTCTCAGCTTATGTGTGCTGGGGCTACACTGTGAACCACTACTTTGGGCTACTGATCTGATAATGTACCAACACTTGCGTTCATGTGCGTGTGCGCATGCGTGCAGCGCAGGGGGTCACACTCAGGGCCTCACGTGCTAGCAAGCGCTCTACCAGAGCTACAGCCCCAGCCCCTACTTGCAATGCCCTTGTGTGCTTACTGGGATGACTTCCCACTCGGAATCACTGCACTTCTGCTTTTCCTCCTTTGCAAGAGACAGGTACCTTCTCCTGAAATTTGTCAGTGCTGAAAGCGAACACTTTTTTTTGGTTTTTGAACTGGTTTTGAATTTTTAAAAATGTTTTGCCACTTTCCATATTAAATCTTTAAAATTAAAAGTCATGGGAACACGTAATCCGCACACATAGTTCACAATTTCCAAGGAACGTAGTAGACAAGTGTGATGGTATATACCTGTAATCCTAGCACTTGGAGGCTGAGGATCACCATGAGTTCAAGGCTAATGTGGGCTACATACTGAGGTCAAGGTCAGACTGAACAAGCTACATAACAACTGTTTCAACACATCAAACAAGGAAAAAAAGTATAGAAACTGAGCCTGTCCTCTGCTGTCTTCCAAAAGAACCCATTCTTCTCACTGCTCTGGGTGGCCTTCAAGTGACCTATTCGTATCCAAGTATCACTTTTTAGACAATCAAGCCAATGCTCTGCAATATTTAATTTTTATAAAGCTTTCTACATTAGTCAGTTTCCTGCCACTGGGAAGAGATGCCAGAATGTAAAGATGGTTGTTCTGGCTTATGGCTTTAGTGAGTGCCATCCATAGCTGGCTGTCTCTAAGAGAGTAATGCATGGGGAAAGGGCACGGCAGAGGACAGCTGCTCAGCCCTTGGGAGCCTGGAACCAGAGGCAGAGGGGAGGAGCTGGAGACGGGAACACAACCTTCCAGGTTACACCTCCACCCAGAGCCCTCCTACCAAGGGACAAACCCACTGGCGAGCGCTGCGTCCTATGATCCCATCACCTTTGTATACATGAGATGGGGTGGTCCCCATCTAAACCATAACACTTTCTTTAAAAAAGTTTTCTACAGAAATGACAGTTTCTGTTTGGAAAGAATTTTGGTTTAACAGGATTAAGACTGATCTTGCTGATGCATGCCACACCACTTACATATCTCCACCATACCAGTGAGAAGGGACCACTGACGGCCTCCATCAAGCAAGGACGTGTCTTTCACATAGGAAGATGACTTCCCGCCCTGCTGAGCAGTCTGTTAAGCTTATGTGGTTGTTATTCGTGTCACATGCATCGTTGTCCTAAATTTCTGAGACAATTGGGTCTACTCTAAATGAGCTATTGACAATACTGAGGTTTCACATGCTTTTTGTGCTAACAATGTTTTTTAAAGGCAAATTTAAAAATAACAAAACCAGGGTAGGGATTTAGCTTAGTGGTTCCAGCACCTGCCTTGCCAAGTGCAAGGGCCCAGGTTTGATCCCAGTAATCACATACAACAATACCGGGCTTGGTGGCTCACGCCTGTAATCCCAGCACTCGGGAGGCAGAGGCAGGAGGATTGCTGTGATGTGGGTTTGAGGCTGAGCTCAGGGCCAGCCTGAACTACAAAGTGAGACCCTGTCTCAAACAAAACAAAACAAAAAACCTCTGGAAAGCAAGGTACTCCTAAAAGCATGGTTGTTATAAAATAACCTTAGGGGAAGTCCGAAGGCTGGATGCAGCATTTGCTTTCCATACAGAAGAGGAATGGAGTTTTATGAAACCTTAAGGCAGGTGGACTTTACCTCTGGCTCTAGAAATCCCAGATCAACTGCCAGCCATGATGACTTCCCCACGTGTCATGTTCCTAACATCAAACTATCTGGGAAGAGTTCAAATTGCAGGACAACAAGCCTACCGGCTTATCCACCCTTTAGGTGGTCCCAGGAGTCACTTCAAATGCTATCTGGAAAATCAGGTTGTCCAGGCAGAGGAGTTATCTATAGACTTTATTGTTTCAGTTGCCACTGTTTGACCTTTAAAATTCTAGCTGTGTATAATAAACTATACCCGCAGTGCCCAAACTCCATGAGATGCTGCCTTTATAGTTTCTGCATTTAAGGTCACACTTCATAGCATTTAAAATTTTGTACCTGTTCTGGTTAGAGGGGTCAAAGTCTCTTTATGTGATGCTGAAATATATTCATTTGTATAAATGATAAGATTCTAGGTTTTGCTTTCATATTTCCACACTATTATAATAGAAGAGACTCCTCTTTTTAAACATAAAAATAAAGGCAATGTGGTTTAGTGACTTGATCAATTCCAAACAGCAAAACTGAGATAAGAGTAGAACAGAAGGAAGCCAGCTCTTAATATCAGTATATCAACATAACAATTAAGAGCAGAAAAGTTATATGAGTAGAATATCAGAGCTGAAAGACACAGTTCAAGATCATCTAGTCTAACCTTCCTCAGTTTAAACACAACAAAGCAAAGCCCAGAAGTTAAGCAGCTTAATTAGGGTGAGAATTAAGTTAAATCAATGCTTTCCCCCTGGTGTCCACAGAAACACAGGAACTTTTATTTTGATCAAGGAGTGTACCCTTTGTATCCAAGAGACCCAGCCTGTCTTTTGCCTTCTGAGGTTCAGGCCAAACTTTCGATGCAGTAACACAGTCATCTGTAGTGAGAACAGAAAAGACCAGGGGATCCTGACTTTTCACCTGCACCGTGGCCGATGTTAGAGTTGGTGCAGATGGCAGAAGTAAAGAGGTGGAACTCCACGTGTCACTGCACAGGTGATCAGGAACACAGGCACTCAACAGCCAATCCCTGTCTTTCCCGTCACAAGATCAAGGAAGACTGTGGGAGAATGTTGTCAGGTAGGATCACTTAAGGCTATTTAGAAATTTGCCATGCTCTTCTCCTCTTGGTAACAGGGTTTCTCCTCCTATCTTTGGACCAGTCTTTTCCTAGAAAAAATTAGAGTGACTTAATAAGAAATTGTTTTACTGCTCTTTGCCTGCTTCATTATAACTAGCCTCAAATCAGTAGGTAAATGACATCGTGTTCTAATGTGGATCTTGGATGCTCCTTCCAAGGCCTTGTGCTGAAGGCTTCATTCCCTGCTCCCTGCAATGAAGGGTGTTGGAACTTTTAACAGGTTAGACGCAGCAGGAGGTCTTTAGGTCATGGGGACCCGCCCTTTAAGGGGGCCTTGGAACCCAGGGGTCTTTCTCCATTTTGTTCTCAGCCATAAGCTACCTGGGTCTCTTCCATGTTTCCACAGGACGGGTCAGAGGCCCCAAAGCAAAGGAGCCCAAATAAACCTTTCCTCTCTTTAAATTCTCTTGGGCATTTCATTACAGTAACAGAGAGCAGCCTAACACACATACCTTTAGCATTCCGTCCCGCTCCCATTTGTAGAGGCCACAATTACTGAAAGAGAAGAGACAGATTTACTCAGCGGTGAGGTCCAGGCCCACACACATAACGAAAGCAGGCTTACTGCACTTATGGGGAGGAGTATTCCTGCAGGCAGGGAGGTGCTGGGTGTGGTAGTACAGCCCTATAATCTCAGCATTCTGGGAGGCTGAGACAGAAAGATCACAATCTGAACCCATCTAAGCAATTAGCCAAGACTGATTCAAAATGTTTCAAAATTTAAAAAGTGTTAAGGATAGAGCCCAGTGTGAAGGCCTTGGTTCATTTCCCAGTCTGGGGATGGGGTGGTGGTGGCTGAGGCTGTGCCAGATGACTTTTGTATTTTTACAGGCCAGACCTCAGGCTCACTCTAATGCTGAGAACATGTGGCCAGATGCCTTCAGAGATGGTCTTGGAGCCTCCAGGGATGGAGCTGTGCATGGTGGTGCCCAGGACTATGCTTACTGCTCGTGATGAAGAGGCTTGGTCTTTACTGACAGTCACAGGATGAGATTGTTCTACACCAAGAAAAGACAAGGGCAGGGCCAGAGAGCAGCACTGTGCTGGCAAAGCTTGGGTGTTACCTGCAGACCAGAAAGCATCTTATTCCGCCATTTGTGAGCTATGCTTACCACTTATCCTTGAGGAATACAACTTTTCTGGTTTTCCCAATGTTTTACATAAGCTATGCTGACATTATTTTAGCCCTTATTCTGGAGAGAAGCATCAACATACAAACATCTTCTTTATGGCTATAAAGTTAAATACAGTCTCTAATGATTTAAATTAAGTAAAAATAGTTTGGGAGAATACATTTGCAATAAACAAAAATATAAAGCATGCTGGGCCTGATAGCTCCAATACAGAGTGCTTGTTTAGGATGTGCAAGGCCCTGGGCTCAATCCTTACTACCACCAAACAGACAAAACATAATAGAGAATTAAAGTCTTAAGTACCCAACGTACATATACAATTAAAGAAGGCAGAAACCTCAGCAGGAAAATCAGTCAGAGATATAAACAGAAGATGATAGAAGAGGAAATCCAATAGGCTCGTGAGCACAGGAAAAGGTAATGAAATTACTGACAACTACACATGTAAAAGTTTAAACAACAGTGGTGAGGAAACTATTTAAAAACTATGCGCTGAATGCAGTGCTGAGTGCTTAGAATCCCAGCGACTCAGGAGGCTGAAGAAAGATGATTGCAAATTTTAGTCCAGCCTGGGCAACTTTTAAAAAGGCTGAGATGTAGCTCGACCTACCTGGGTTCCATACTCAACACAAGAACAAAACAGAACAACTCCTTTGTACTCCAAAAACAAAACTAATCCAAGCTGTACTGGGGCTCCTTAAGGGGCAACAATGTTGGTGAGGACCCAGGGACTTGGAGACTGCTGGTGGGGCCCAAGCCGCTCCGGAGAGCAGCCTGAGGACACCCAGAGCACCACCTGTCCAAGACCCATCAGGGCATGAGGGTTGGGTGGGCGGCATGGAAGTACCTGGGCGCCCAGATGAACGCTGGCCAGAGCTGGATGGGGACACAGCTGTCCCATGGTGGCTGTGCACGGAGCACAGAGGCAGCTGAGGCAGCAAGTGAAGAGCCAGAAGTGGACACATTCTACCCTGCGCCATTTACATAATATTCAAACACATGCAAAACATGGTACTTTTTACAACAAAAGGAAAAGGTGACTCTCAGGATGGTGATGAGGGACAGGAAGTGAAGAAGGGGACAAAGGACATAAGAATAGGACAGAGAGGTGCCCAGTGGACCTAAGAGACACACTGTAAAAGACACAATGCCTTTAATTCCCTCCACATATCTTCCCCCTTGCTTCAAACATACCTATCCCATTATTCTTGCCACTTCCTGAAGCAGTTCTGGAATCTGCTTTTGTGAGTATCTTTATGAGGTGTGATAAAAAGTACAGAAAATGCTGCTGGCAAGTGCCAGCCAATGCAAAGGCAGCTTGGAAGAACATGGCAGCGTCTCCTTGTCCACCTATTCACTGGATCTGGTACTGTGCCTCTGGGTCTCCCCCATCAAAATGAGCACGAAAGGTAAACATTTTGAATTAATGCAGGACATCAAGACAGCAGAAAAGACACGCAAGAAAGAGCACTTCTGGAACTGCTTCAGAAATGGCAACAATCATGGGATAAATGTGTCTGCAGCAAAGGGAGGAATTCCAAGGGAATGAACGGAAGTATGTCTTTTACTGTAAAAAAATAAAACAAAACCCAAAGCCTACTTTTTAATCACACCACATATATTCACCTGCCCAACCTACACATTGTTTCATTTCTTTCTTCAACAAACATTCTGAAGGGACTACTGTGGGCCAAGTACTGGGGATTCAGCAGCAGGGTGAGGGCGTGACGCTGGAGCCACCGGCTAACCCTGCCAGGACAGAGCCCTCAGTGCCTTTCATACCTGCAGTGCTTCCTGGGGAGCCGGTCAAGAGAGATGCTTCTGTTTCCGCAGGGACATTTGAAAAACCTCTTGAGGCCCTCGTGCCAGTGGTAGTCATGCTGCTCGCTGACGCAGGTCTCCAGGGGCTTGAAGTGGGTGTAGGCACACTGCAGAGCGAGAAAGCACAGCGTGAGGTGTTTGGGACACTCGTACAGCCTGTTTTCCACCCTTGCGCCTCTCAGGGCCCCTTGCCTCCCAGCTGCTAACCTTTCTCACACCAAGACCATTTGTGTTAACGTGTGCCCCACTCTCTGGTCAGGTGTGAAACCCAGCAACGGGTTGGGACACAGAGACGACAGTAAGGGCCAAAGAAGAAAAATACCGTGAACCTCAATAGATGAGGTCGGGCTGTTGTAGATTACTGGGTGGTAATTACAGGATAAGGAGGCTGGGCTTCAGAGGGGGCTGGTTAGTAGCTCTGTGGTTTCTTACTACATGATCTCTGAAAAGTATTTAAACTTTTATTGTTCCAGGCTGGGGACTTAGCTCAGTAGTTCCTGCACCAGCCTTGCAAGTGCAAGGTTCCAAGTTCGATCCCCAGTAAACACATACAACGGTGCCAGGTATGGTGAGTCACTCCCATCAGCATTCGGTACCACATACCACAGTGCCGGGCACGGTGGGCTCACACCTGTAATCCCAGCACTCGGGAGGCAGAGGCAGGAGCGTGAGAGAGGAGTGTGAGTTTGAGGCTGAGCTCAGGGCCAGCCTGAACTACAAAGCGAGATCTTGTCTCAAAACAAAAAAACAAACAAAAAAAACCCAACAGAAACTTATTATTCCTATTTCACCAGCAATAAAACCAAAATCAAGAGACTATATAATTCACTTGTAATTCTGATTCTCAGAAGGACTGAAGAAAAAAAGAAATGGTATAAGACTTAAATAGGTGCCTGGAAGAATGTGTGGAATTTCTGGTTGTCACCCTGGGCCCTGAGAAATTGCTCTAGACGACCTCAGAAGATGCAGAGCACAGCGGAGCACCTGGCACAGCAGGCAGAATGGAGGGGCCCTCTTCCCTAGAACTTGAGACTGGTGTGTTACATGGCAAAGGAGAACTTAGATGGCAGGTGGAATTAAAGTTGCTAATTCAGTGATGAAGAAAAATTTAAATTTTTCACTAGCACATGTTTGCAGTACATGATGATATGCACAGTGGGGAGCTGGCATAATTTACTTATTTTTAGACACAGAAACGATCTCAGCTTATCTTTCAGGGTTCAACATAAAGGGTCTTTTAAGTTGAACGAGGCAGGACAGGAGGCGATGTGTTGAGTCTGACTTGCTCTCACTTTAAAAATAAAAAAGGGGACCAGGGATATAGCTCAGTGGCGCCGTGCCTGCCTGGTGAATGCAAGGTCCTGAGTTCGATCCCCCATAACAGAAAACAAAAACAAAACGAACAAAACACAACAAAATAAAATAAAATAAATATGGGAAGAGAGCCATCCATGGAGATGGCTCTTGAATCTGTTGAAGACAAGGTAACACTATTCCTGCAGCTCCTGTCAATGCCCTGATTTTAGCCTCATGAGACCCAGACGTCTACAGAACAAAGCACAACGTGTGTTTAGGCTTCTGGTTTGTGGCACTTTGTTGTAGCACTGTGTCCCCAGGAGCACAGGAAAAGCCACCCTCAGAGGAAAGACGAATGTGACTCATGCTCCAGTTATATTCTGCTTCATCCTCTTCACTGTTCTCCCCACTACAGACTTGCTCAAGGGATCTTGACATTTTGGTGGCAGCTCGTTCAGACCTGATCCCCACACAGAAGAAAAACCACAGTTTTCAAAAGAACACAAAGTATACTCAGCAGGCCAAGCCTGGTGCTTTTTGTCTTTTGGACTATAATTCAATTCAGTAGGTTAAGGGCTGTGTGTGGGGGATCATAGCACAGGAGGCCCACCTGCAAAACACATGCCGGGGCTCAGGGGCTGTGAACGCTGGACTGAGCTGTTAGACCTTGAGGTAAAGCACTAAGGACCCCTGAGATCCAGTGGCCAGACGGGGGGAGGTCACACAAACGGCACAACTGTGCACTGCAGTCACGCAGGAACCTCCCCTAACCTCCACCCAGAGCTCAAGGCTGAGCCAGGCAGAGCCTGAGCCTTGCTCATCCCAGGCTGTTTGCTTCCCAACCTCCTAACAAATAACTGAGATATAATCCTGCATCTCACAGGTTCTTAATGTTCTCTGTATGGTTTGGATCAAAACTATGTTCAAACAGGTGTGGTGAAAGGTTCACTGTTGGTGGAGAAGGGACTGAAGCATGCAGTTCTAATGGCATCAAGTGGATCAATCCAACTCAGGAGAGCACAATTTGCCAGCCTTTTGGGGAGTGACGCCAACAGGACCTGGGGCTTGAAGGGAGAGAGTCACGGCGTGTGACCTGGGGCACTGTATCTCGTCCCTGCCCCTTTCTCTGCTCCGTGGTCGCCACAGGTGAACAACTTTCCTCAACCGTGCCCCGCCATGTTTCTGCAGGCCACGGGCCTAGAAGTGAAGTGATCTGAGTATGGACTGAAGCTGCAAGCCAGAACAGACCTTTCCTTCTTTACGCGGTTTGCCTCTGGTGTTTGTCACAGTGACGGGAAGCTGACCGGCACAGTCCGGCCAAATCCGAGCCCCTGGCACACACTCACCGTCTTACAGGTCACCACTCGGCACTTCACTGCTCTGATGCTTCTCATCTTTTCTTCCATTTGTTCTTTTTTCACCAGTGGCTCAAAATAGCGTTCCTGGAGCTCAGCCTCAGCCTGAATGAGGAAACACACATGAATACTTGTACCAAATCCAAGGCAGGTCCAGGCAGTTCAGTAAGAATAACTTAGTAATTACTCTTTAATTCAGTTCTTTAAAGCTAAAATGGTACTGTAGAGACAAGCTAGAAGTGAGAAGACTTAGACAGTACTTTAATGAAGTAACATTTTATGTGTGTGTGTGTAAGGGAATGAAAACACATAGTGACTTTTAAAACACGAAATACAAATAAAAATCACTGTTGTGTTTTGGAGTGCCAGAGACTGAGCCCTGGGCCTCAGGTGTGGTAGGCAAGTGCTCCACCATTGTGAGCCACATCTCCAGATCTCTTTTAAAATTTAATTTTGACTCAGTAGTTTGCTGAGTTGCCCAGGCTGACCTCCAACTCACAATCCTTGTGCCTCCGTCTCCTGAGTAGCCAGGATCAGAGTACACCATCATGTCCAGTGTCACTAACATCTTTGCCAGGGTCACCAGGTCCACTGTGCACCAAATAGCATTTTCTTTTGCCGTCCCAACAGCAGTGCCTGCAGGGAAGGCTGGCCAGGCCCCAGGGACCACAGCCTGGTCTCCAGATGCAGCACCAGCAGCAGAACTCAGTGTTTGAACAACGGGAGTAAGGATGAGGGCAGCACAGAATGGGCATAGCTCTGGGGTCTGTGCCACCATGCGAGCAAGATGGCCTGGCCCCTTTGGCAGACACAGGAGGAGGGAGCTCAGCCCCCAGCCTCCAGGGTGCGCCTCACATCTCTCCCAACTGAGCCTCACTTTAAGCACAAAGCAGATGTATAAACTGTCTTCTTATTGGGGGTGGCACACACGTCTGTGATCCCAGCACTAGGGCGGCTGAGACAAGAGGACTGCAAATCTGAGTCCAGTCTGTAAACTTCGTGAGTCCCTGCTTCAAAATAAAAACATTTAACAAAGAAACTGGTGATATAGCCCAGCATAAAGATCTTGGGCTCAACTTTGTTTTTTGTTTTTTTTTTTTTAGGTTTTTTTGAGACAAGGTTTTGCTTTGCAGTTCAGGCTGGCCCTGAGCTCAGCCTCAAACTCACATCACAGCAATCTTCCTGCCTCTGCCTCCCGAGTGCTGGGATTACAGGCGTGAGCCACCACGCCTGGCACTGTGGTATGTGGTACAGGTTGCTGCTGGGGTGAGTCTCCATGCCCAGTATTGTATGTGGTTACCAGGGATCAAACCCGGGTCCTTGTGCTTGCAAGACAGGTGCCGGAACCACTGAGCCAAATCCCCGGCCCTTGGGCTCAACTTTGAATACCAAAAAATATATTTAAAAATAAAAAACTAAACATGTCTTGTTATTTTTTGTTACTTCTTAAGCAAAAGGACAGAGAACAAGTGACACTAAGTGGGAGCCATGAGCATCTTGCAAAGCTGTGCAGGTGCCCTGCTGTCAGCACAGGATAGCCTCTTCTCCGTTGGTGGGGTTGGGCATGCGCAGAATGGTCCCCTACACCCTGCGTGGGACCATACACACAGATAATTGAGAACCCAATCACCTTAGGACCGCACTGCTTTCTGTACCAACCTACAGATTTCGTAAGTGGTTCTAATATACACAGTCACTGCGAGAGTCCAGTGAGGCACTTCCAGTGTGTGCTAAGGGACCGCTGCACTTTGGTTTACCCAGGAGCGCTCAATGATTTTCAAAAAGATCACATTACCAAAGAAATGGGGCTCTGGTACCTCAGTTTCCCACTAAGTCCTCATTTCTACTCTAATAAGTCTACGCCTTGGTTATTTCATGATTTTTTCCAAGATAGTCTGTGCCCAAACATTACATAATGAAATATATATTTTTCCTTTTTCATTACGTCAGTCAGCATATTACACTAATAACTTTTTAGATTACTGTTATAGGT
>PVIR01018437.1:0-33403 GCA_004026965.1 Petromus typicus | reverse complement strand
CATTTTCTATTTCACAATATATAACATACAATGCTAGGACTCATTTACATCTTCATTTTCTCATACCAGAGAAAAGATGCGATATGTACCTATCTGTGCCCTATTTATTTCACTTATGAGGATATCCTCAAGGTATGTCCATTTAAGTAGAAATGATTCAAACTTATCATTTTTTATGGCAGAGTAGTACTCCATTCTGCAGAAGAACCACAGCTTTTTTATCCAGTCTCCAGTTGATGGACACTTGGGTTGTTTCCAAGATGTAGCAATCACAAACTGGGCTGCTATAAACATGGGTGCACATCTTTGTACTGTTTTGAGCCTCTTTCTGCTTCAATGATGGATGAAATAATACATCTTAAAGGTCTTACTAATAGCCCCATGCCTGCTGCTCATGCCAGCATCATTGGTGCTTAGAGGGTCTGATGTTTCATGCATTTTAGGGTTCTGCAGAGCTTGTTGCACCTATTTCTCAAATATTCACCATAATCAACAATTCCCTAGCATGACAATACAGTACACATGTTTTGTATTTCAGTTAAGTCTAAAATTTGATAGCATAAAAACCTATCATGGCGGTGCATGCTTGTAATGTCCCACACTCGAGGTGGGAGGAGAATACCAAGTTCAAGCTCAGCCTTAGCAACTTAGAGACTTTGTCAGCCTCTGTCTGAACAAAAGCAAACAAACAAACAAACAAGGATTAAGGATATAGCTCAGTACAAATCCCTTGAATTTGACCACTAGCACCACAAAAAACAAACATATACACACACAAACCACATTAGCAAAATCAGCATGAATAAATGAAGCAGTTATCATGGATAAAATTCACCTCTGAGGATTTGCTCACACATTCCTCTCTTCATGAATTTGCCAAACCAATCAGGAAGATTTACTGAGAGCTTACTCTGTGCAGTTATGCTTTGCATTCATTTATTGCAAAATACTGATGAAATGCTTCTGTCCATGCCCTCTCTAACTGGGTAGACTCTCCAAAATTTACACCTTTATATGAGTTAAATTATACCTGATATAATTTATTGCTGTTCTTTTTCTTTTCTAAACCATGTATGTTTTGGGGAATTAATAGCTGTATTACTTTTGTTATTCTCATTTGTCCTAAAAAAGAATTGAATGAAATACCATTCTAACATCTTGGAAAGTTTGAAGTTTTCTGAACTTCAACTCATCTGTTAAATGAGTTAGTCGAGCAAGTCCGGATGAGCCCTCAGGAAAAACCATGAAAACTAAATTAAACTGAACACAGAAAGCAATTTGCCAGTGGTGAGCCTAATTCACAATTTGCCTCCTCAGGAGAAGAGTGTTCTGCCTTGGCCACATGCCAAGGAGAGAGCCACATGATAATCTATAAGATCGCACAGTTCCTCTCAGGAACTTGTGAGTATGTGTATTTGCTGACACTGCTGAAATGAGCACAGAGCGAGCAAGATGCTGTCCTTCAGGTGTGTGGGAGGGCCATGTGCTTTCTCCTCTTTTGCACACAGGCATGGGGGAGTTTGCCTTTCTGCTAACTGTGGGGCTTTGACTCTTGCAACTCTTTCCACCAGGCCCCTGTGGCCGGTGGGCTTTGTGAAGATCATACCAGGATATGCGAAGCCTGGTGAGAAACCTTTCTTTGTAATTTTCAATAATGTTCATCTTTCTCCCTCTCCTCAATAGAATGGTGATTTAAGAAGGGAATCTGGAATTACTGGAGGAAGGGGGGAGTCAGCACATCTTAAATCAAGTGTAGCTGTCACACGAATTATCTGCTTTTAGATTGAGCAAAAGAAGCACACTAAGAAAAATGGGGAACAAAATATTGTATATTATCTTCACTGATGCAGCTAGTGGGGGGAGATTTTTAAATGGTAGAGATTGATAGTGATTTACATTGGATGCTTTCATGGCAGAAGATTCTGGACGCGGATATATGGGAGGTGAAATATAAGACACTTGTCAGCAAAGGGCAAATCCAGAGAGCCTTTCTGGAGGATTGTATTGCAGTTATTCTGGGCTTTTTACTGCTGAAAAGATTTAGATCTGAATTCAGGTTAGAAGACTGAAATGGTTTCAGGCTGATGATCCAGGAAGCATTGAGTATAATCAGAGTTAAATATACATGAGAGGTACAAAGTGTACGGTGAAAGCATCTGAGAATGAAATATGAGGAACCACTCAGCAGCAGAAAAAATGAGCCACAATGGACAAATTGTTCATCTCCAGAGTCAATAAAGCCTTGCCGAGAAATCCTCAAAATAAGAGAGGATCAAAAATAATGTGGAGGAATTCAGAGATGCATTCCACCATTCTTCCCCTTATGTCTTAGGGAGCATGTATTCCATACATATATCGAAGCTTACAACTGAGGATACGAGTGTAGAGCATTCCATCCAAACACAGATTAGGTTTGGTAGTCTCAAATTTATTTAAAAGGTATTTCACTCACTTCTAAATAAAAGATCTCAGTTTAGGCTACTTGGCTGTAATTTAGGAAGGAAATAAGAGCCCACTCCAATATAACAACTAGGGTTTAAAATAATTTATATCTGGGAGTGGAGTGAGTTGAGAATAAGAAACTACTAGCAAATGAAAATAGCAGGGTAGTAAGGGCTCTTGATAACCCAGTGAGCTAAGGCAAAACTGAGGGTAAAACTAGCCTGTTTCAGCCATGCTGTCCATGTTGGGTAAATGGATGAGGTAGTGAGATGAAAGATACGCCACTGTGATCGAATGAAGTTCTATTTAATTTAGATGAGCGAATATACACATGGAGCCTTCTGTGTACCAAGCCCTGTGCTGGTTGTCACAAAACCCAAGGTGAATGTCAGAGGACCTATCTCTTAAGCCTTACCATCCGTTGGCAGATGTAGGGAAGGGATGCAGATTTAAGCAATTGGTAAGCAGTGCTCTGATGGGACATACGCAATGAAACACATCCAGTTCCAAGAGATATATGAGATACATAAATAATATAACAGTATAATTTAACACTGTCTTATGGTTGCCACATTTTTTCTTGGGATGGTCAGGAGATTGAGGAAATAAAGTTTTAGGTAGATGTTTTCATATAAGCCACATAACACCTCCACTGGAGCACTAAAGACAGAAGTCAGGGCTTCACACGGACTCTACCACTGAATCATATACCTAGACCTTATGATTTTTAAAAATAAAGGACCAAACAAGAGACATACAATGGTACAGAGCAGGAAAAGACCTTATGAGCACTGATTTAATCATGTGTTTCTTTGAAGAAAAGGAAATAGAGCCATATCATCCACTAATGTGCCTTTCATATCCAGTAGGAAAACTTCAGAATTTCATGGCTGTCATTCAAGTATTAGATTTGTATATGTTTCATTTTTATCCATCCTTATAGTACTGAACAAAAAAAATCATCTCATATTTAGAGAACTTCTGAAGTCATCTTCGATTTCCTCATTTCATTCATTCAATTATATAATGTGAGAATCTACCACATTTGACAATGTCAGGTACTATTTTAGGCATTTAGAAAACACCAGCTACCAAAGAGATTGATATACTTGCCTCCAGGAACTTATGGTGAGAGAGGAATAAACAGATGATGACTAATATGCACAATAACCAGAACTATTACAGATTTTCAAAAGGTAATAAGGGAAAATTCAGATAAAGGTAGGTGGGTCAAGTGTGAATAGGGTTATATCTTGCTTCACCCAAACCAGACTTACTTTATTTCTATCGTCCCGGCATCAAACTATGAAAAGTATAACCTTCAACTCTAGAACAGCCCTATTTAGCTCAGATGCCA
Organism: Petromus typicus; assembly: GCA_004026965.1. Classification (NCBI taxonomy): domain Eukaryota; kingdom Metazoa; phylum Chordata; class Mammalia; order Rodentia; family Petromuridae; genus Petromus; species Petromus typicus. The sequence continues at coordinate 29,604 of PVIR01018437.1, read as the reverse complement.
CACAACTGGGTATATGTATTAAAAAGTCAGACATGTACTGTGTGTGTACATGTTTCTGCATGCATCCTTGGTCAGGTCACCATATTTAATATGCTATGATAGTTAAGCTTAATTGTCAATCAACTAAGTGAGAGATGGCCATGGCTTTGGCACACTGGTGATTTTGGAGAGGAGAAACGGTCTGATCCTGGGTGCCTTGCCATTTGGTGATACTTCCTGATGGACCTGAGATGAAGAGGTGAGATCCTTGCATCTTGCAACAGACAACAGGATTTCAAGGACTAGTCCAACAGCTCTTGCTGTTGGTTCTACCACTTTGAAAGAGAAAAAATAATCACTTTTTCCACTTTATTTCAAAGTCTTGCCTACCCTTTTCAAGTATCTGAAAAAGTTAAACTTATTAGAAATTTAGTTGACACATTAGCTGTATTTGGTAAGTAGTAATGTCAGTTCCAATACAGACGGGTCCGATGAACTGCACTGTGAGAAAGAATTTCACTCAACTTGAGTCTTCCAAGCAGTAGAGCTCCAAATAGTGGTAAGTTAAGTAATTAATGAGTTAAATGGTAAGTTTACATTTGGAAATGGTGGATAACGGTGAGAGCAAGATATCCAAATGGTGATGCGTGACTGTGAGTGTCAGGGAACAAGAGCCTGCAGCCCAGCCACTGCCACTGTCACCACATCCCTCAAGCCCTCTGACAGGAAAGCTCATGGCTCTGTGCAGCGTTTCCTGTGACCACAAATCTGTACTTTGGCATTTTCAGCTCTGGTATCCTGTGACTCTGAACAGCTGAGGGAAAGAAGTTGATGCAGACTTCAGACTCTAAGCTCTTGTGCACTTTTAATGTCATTATGGTCATGTCACTCCACTTTTTTTGTGCATTCTTTCAAGTGAAGGTCAGGAACAGACATATTTTCTAAGAGTGCAGCATTCCCATGAGTCATAATCTAAGATGCTTTTATCATGATAATCAATCACACAGATCTATGTTTAAATTTGATAAAACTACTTCTATCTTAAAAGTATGATGCCAAACAAAAAAGTAAGGAAACAAATTTTATATATATGGGGGGGTGGTAGGGTGGGTGGGGCTATGGGAAAAAATGAGAATTAAGTTGTGTCTTATACTGGTACAAATCCCCATTATGGAGTGCAATCATGATGTGTATATTTAATGTACCAATAAAGATAATTTAAAAAAAAGTATGATGCCATTATATAAAAAGAGGATAACAATTATTACAGTTAATGTTGCTTAGAAGTATACTATGAGGCATCACATTAGATATTTTACACAAAATCTTTCCCTGAATTCTGAAGGCAAAACAAAGGAGACTATACAGGTAGGTATCCTTTTCATATCTATTTTACAGAAGCCCGAGCAGTGTCACAGAGAACCAAATACCTTGACCAAAGTTGGTCAACTTACAAGAAGCAGAAAGTGGATTCTGTCCCAGGGAGTTTGCTTCCAGAGCCTGGAAACAGGTTAGTCATCACACCTTTTCCCCTCAATGCACAGGGAAGGTTAATTCAGGGTTTGGCAAAAGAGAGAACTCAGCGAATGTGGGCTGTCGTGATGACGGTCATTGCAGCAGTGGGAGTTCAACACTTGCTGGATCGCTGAATGAATCCGTGAGTCCTGCACATGGAGACCCCGAGGTGTTAATTAAAATCAGGAAGAGATGAGTGCATCCCGAGGGATGGGGAGGAGAGTGGCGAAGAGCTAAGGTCTGAGACTTGGAGTCCAGGGACCACGTGCCCTAATGGAGCTTGGATGGCATTCAACCTTGAAGTGACTGCTCTTATAACTTGGAGCAAAAACAAATGTTTCCTTCCTGGACTGGGCAAATGACTCCAGGATTTTGGTTCTAACTCTTTAAAATTGTTTCTCCCACTTTGCTTCAAAGCTATGACTTCCCTTTCAAAACATTTGCAAAATGGTAAATCCTACCTCCAAAGAGCCCATTGAAGTTTAGTTGCAAACATAATCGTTTCTGTCTGGCAAAGATTAATGATGTTTCCGATATGGATAGTTCTGATTAATTGCTGTTGAAATCCCTGAGGTGAATGTAAAAGCTGGAAAATGAACTCTTAAATGAACTCCAAAGACATAAGGCCCACGTATCCTTGAACATAATCCAATCAAAGGGATTGTAAAGGGAAACACCAGAGACAGTATTAAATTCATGGTGACATGAAAAGTCCTTGTTCTGTTTGGATAGGTCATTGTTCACTAAGAGATTGTTCTTTGATATTGACCTGCCTCATACATAAAAAAATGGAAGGGGAACATAACTCCTGACTTTACTCATTAAACACATATTAGTCCCCCCAAAATCCTGGTTTCAGGAAATGATGCTCAAAGACATTTTAAAATAACTGAATAAAAAATAACACACTAGAGACAATAAGAATGTTTAATTATCTACAATGTGAATTGGTAAAAAGATGGAATAAATTTTGATAATGTTTCTTCATGAATCCAGGCCAGCACTTTGATGTTAGATTTATCCCAAAAGAACAATAGATGGCCTATGTATAAACATTGGCACATGGGTGATATTTAATAATAATATTATATCTTAAGCTGTTTAACCTTGGACAAGTCACTTAATGTTTTAGTTTTGATTTACTCTGTATTTAAAATGAAGATATTAATACCAGTCTTTTGTAGTATAAAGGAACAGGCAAATTGAAATGAAGTAACTGATGAGAACTTGCTTTGTGAGCTACTTTGCAAATACTTTTGCAGGTATCACTGTTTTGGTGTTATCAAGGTATTTGGTTCTCTGTGTGCTACTCCTCACCTCTCTGTCCACATTTCAGTGGCTTATGATGCTCTGAGTAGTTCTCACGTGCAAAACCTGGGACAGAGAATTGCAGAGGTGTTTGACCTCTTGACCCTTGAAATCTGCTTAAGATCACAACTGTAGATTACAAACAGAGATGCATCTGTCTCTAACATTTTCAATAAACACTGATTTGTGTAGTCTATGTTTTGCTCCATTTATTCACTAGGCAAAACATAATATATTAGATTTTAGGTAAGAAATGGCCTCTCAGCTAGCTGTGATGAATTATAGCCCTACAGCATTAGCTCTTGTGACAATAAAATACATCTGTTGCATGTCTATGCAGCTTAGAATTGATAAATAAAATGATTATTTAAGATAACATTAGGCATATTGGGCTCAAAAAAATCTCCTAGAGAAAAATACATTTGGAAAACTATAAAAATGTACAAGTTTCTTTCATCTATCTATAAAAACTATAAAAGTTTAGTACATAGACAATTTTAGAGATGAGAAGGAAAGTGTGATATAATAGGCTATCAAATTGTAACCCAAAAGAAAAAAAGCAGTGGAGACAGGGTCAAATTAGCTTCAGTCTTAGAGATGCAGATAATACAGACAATTCCATGTGATCTGAGGAAAGATAACTTCTAAATAATGAATAGAAGTTAATGTAACAAAAGCATGATGGTTAGGATACACCCCATTTATGGAAGGTTATAATATTTGTTTCAAATTAGCTTGTCTTAGGGATGCAGATAACACAGACAATTCCATGTGATCTGAGGAAAGATAACTTCTAAATAATGAATAGAAGTTAATGTAACAAAAACATAATGGTTCAGAAACACCCCATTCATAGAAGGTCATAATATTTGTTCAAAATTGTCTCTGCTCTTTCCTTCAGTTGCCTCTCCTCTCCGGCCATCTGCTATAGCACAGAAGTGACTTGTGCTAGCTTAGAGCAGACCTCTAACAGTAGTGTCCTATTCTGCAGTTCCTCTCTTACTCTTTTTGCCCTGACAAAGAGGCTGCCTCAGATCAGGGCTCCTCCTTCACATGGAGTTACAAAGACAGCATGGAAGGGATGATGCTCCATGCTAGTCTCATTACATGAATGAGAATTAAGAGTTTTTCTAAACCACTGAGATTCGGAGTTATCACATCAGAGCCTCAGTAGATCTAACTAACAGTGTGTTTATTCTATTTTCTTCTTTCCTGTTTTATCTATGAACAACATTTAGAAATACCCAGAGAAAACTTAGCCGAGATTATGGTAGTCTTCATCCTTGCATCCAAAAAGTTTATAGCTGAGTGGCTGGAAAGGAGGAACCATTTTTCACATGTTGAGCATGAAAACACTTATCCACCAGGCTACAATGAATGCACTCCATCAGGCCAGTGACAGAGTAGGGACTGTGATTTCATACTCTGGCATAAGGGAATAAAGTTTTATATTAGGTAGAGGGGGCTTTGTGGTCTCTTTATGGCTAAATGCCACAATTTTCTTTTGGCTTTGGTGGCATAATGAAGTCTTTTATTTTCATCACTCTATTGGATCATAATTATGTATTTTATATAGTTCTTTCAACAGTCACCCTTAGATTTCTGAAGCCTTGAGTTTTGACAGTCTGCCTTAAGTTCATACTCTTACCTCTTCTCAAGTGAGGAAGGAAATTTAGGAGAGTGTAACGCCATTTGTTTTCTTTCTGCCCTTTAACTGTGTTGTCACGTACTTCATATTGAACAGCACAAGACACAGTTAGTGTAAGTACCACTGTAATCAGTATTTTCCGATACTCCTCTTCTTTTTCCTCTGCAGGCTACTCTTCCTTTCTCAGCACAACGCCATTATTTCATCTGAATTATTCTTTAGGGACAAGTAATTCTCTTTATTATTTCTTAAAATAGAAGTCTGCTGCTGATCAATTCTTAGAGTTTTTATCTCAAAATGTCATTTCATACTAACATCTGAAGTATATTTTTCTTGGATATAAAATTCTATGTTGATTTATTCCTCCTCTAGAAAGTTTAAAAATACTATTCCACTTCAGTTTGTGTCATAAATTCAGCTCTTAAACTTACTATTTCTTCTTAGAAAGTAGCAATTTTTCTCTGCATGCTTTCAAGATTTTCTCTTTTACTTTGCTTTTCAATATTTTGACAATAATATTTCCCACTGTGTTTTCTTTATTTTTCCTACACAGAAGTCACTGAATTTATGGAGTCTAAAAATTGATGCTGTCAGCATGAAGTTGGTAGAAATACATCTTAGTTACTTTCTTGTAGTTGAGACACAATTCCTGACACCCACGACATTAGGGAGAAGTCTATTTTGCCTCAACTTTTAGTAGTCTCAGTCCTTGGGCAGTTGGTTGATTCCACAGCAAAATGACGAGGCACAAGAAGAGATGTTCACCTCATGGGAGACAAGAAGCAAGGAACCAGGAAGGAAGAGATAACCTTCCAGATCAACTCTACAATGACCTTCCTTTTCTGACTTGGCCCAACCTCCCAACGTCCAGCCAGCTGTAGTGCTCCAATAACCTTGGCACCTTCTATAAGCTCCACATCTGAACACAAGTCTGTGGAAGGGCATCCAGGTATCAGTCATAACAAAATATCCTGCACATGTTTCTGCAATTAAAGGCCCCATGTAAGGAATATGCTAATTACTCAAAGAAAGAACTACACAAGAAAAAGAGACACTGAAGCCCACACCAGCTACCATGCTGTCATCTTTTACCTATTACCTGGTAAGCAGACCCTGCCTGTTATTTTCATTATATTTACTCCTATTCTTAATTTTTTGAGCAGCGAAGTTTAGTTCTTTGTGTACTTCACTTCTACCTTTCTAGGTTATGTCATGAGTATGTTTACTCATTCAAGAAATATTTGTTTGATCTAAGAATCGCTCTGTAGGAAAATGAGCAACTATTTTCTAGGTCTTTTCAGTCATGAAGCTTTATAATCTTACTAGGCAAACATGAAAGGGACAATTACACTAAGGAATCCCAACTGAATCTCTGTGTAATGTGGAGAAAAGGAGTTGATGATACCATAAAAGCATACTATAGGGAGAGGAGAACGTTTTTGGACAGGACAGAGTAACTTTCTTCAAAGAACGATAATCATGCTGAGATATAAAGATGCTATGATCCAGCATGCGACATTACAAAATTCCCCTGGAAGAAACAAGAGATTATATAAAGTGCAAACTGAGGGGCTAGGGATTAACTTAGTGGTACCACAGTTGTCTGGAATATGTAATGTCCTGAGTTTGATTCCTGGTATTGGAAAAAAAATTAAATCTCTCTTTTCTTTATATACATGTAAAACATAAAATATCTTAACATATGAAATCAGTACTTATAATAAACAGGCCTGATTCTAAATTGCTCATGATAGTGAAAGCCTTCTCAGGGGTTCTAATGGTTTCATTGTTCCCCCGTGGGGGTTAAAGACACCAGTAAACACTGAACCTTGTAAATAAAGCAATTTAGCTCCACAGCCAGAAGATCATGCTGTCAATATTTACTTAAAAATATTTAAAACCAATTCTCTTCCAAGTTCCACTGAATGATTGGGGTTCTGTCTTCCTACTTCCATACCAGCTCACCCTGAGAAACAACTTGCTTTTCTTTGCCTTCAAAGAAATAGCGATTTCAAAACAGCAGAATAGAGGCATCCAGCACTTACCCTCTTCTCCTCAAAGAGAAACTAAAGTGGTGAGAGCAGCTTTGCTTTTGAAGTGAGTCACCAGAGGAGAACCCTGGAAATCAGCAATTGTGAGACAAGAACCTAGTCAGATTCAGGGACTGATGTCAGCAATGAACGTAAGCAAAACTCACCAGCATCTGCTTTTCTGTCTCCACAGCGAGGGAAGACTGAGTCTCCTTTCTGAAGGGATGAGAGTGGATGAGAGAATCCCAGGAAACGCTAACAGCATGGATGCTGGCAATCGTAGCTGCTGGGAATTGTCACCGAACTCACAAGCTGCGATACTCTTATTTAAGCCACCAAAAATCTGCACTAACAAACTCAGTCAACTGAAAGATGAACTATTAGAATTAGAAGAAATATACAAGACAGAGAAAATATAGTAAAAATAAAAGTCTCATCCCACTTGTCCCCCATACCCACACAATGTGGAGAGCATTTAAGACCTTTGAGTCACCATTAAATGAACAAAGTTTGCATTTTCTGAGCACCTGATGGAGAACAAAAAGCTAATTTGATGAAATAATTGTGTAAAAGATTTTTAGTCTTGGGAAAGATATGGAAATCCACATATAGGAAGTCAAGAGGAGCTAAATAGACAAAAACAGAAGATAGGAGGACAAGGAGGTCTTCATCATGGCCTACACAGTCACATTCTCAAAGCTGAGGCAAAGAAAGAATTTAAAACTCTGTAAGATGTGCCATGCCACATCCAATGCTATCCTCATAAGACTAATAGAAGATTTCTGAACAGACACTTACAGGTCAAGGGGAATTGAATAATATGTCCCGAGACATTAAAGAAAATAAAGACTACTACAGAATACTGTACACATTGTCTGTCTAGAAGAAATGAAAGAGAAATGAAGATCTTCGAAGATAAGCAAAAACTAAGAAAATTTATGATAAGTAGACCAGATCTACAAAAGATGTTTATGGGAAATTTACATCCATTAAAAATAAAGATAACTGCTAACAATAAAGCATGTGAAATTATAAGTTTCACTATGAGTTAGTATACAAAGGAGGGTAGAAAATAATTTAACATTATTAATACATTAAACCATCAGGCTACAAATATGAACATGGGAGAAAGAAAGTAATAAAAAATATTCAAAACAACTAGAAAAAATTTAAGAGAAATAAATTTATTTTTTCTATCAGTATTAAACTTGAAGATACAGACTAGATGAATGGATTAAAAATCAGACTCAATAATATGCTCCATATAAGCAAAGCTTATGTATTATAAGGGATGGGAGGGTGTAGTGTAGGTAGGGGAATGGGGAAAAAATGAGAAGTCAAGTCATATATTGGTATAAATTTTCAATGTTGAATGTGATAATTTTGTGTATATAAAATAAAATTCATGAAATGTGAAAAAAAACCTCTTCCATGCATGGTGAAAATATATAAAATAATGGGAAAAGATATTCCAAGTAAATGGAAAGCTAAAGCACACAGCAGTTACTGCAGCTATATCTAATGAATAGACTCTAAGACAAAGCAAAATTTCTAAACAAAGCACTAACACACAAAATTCAGCATCAGCATCGAAAAGATCACTCAAGGTGATTTCATCCTTAGGATGTAATGGTAGCTCAACATACATAGAGATCAATGAATATGATATATCACATCAACAAAATGAGGACCAAAAAATCATAATCATGTAATAAAACAGAAAAGTTTTGGTAAAATTCAACTTCCATTCATGATAAAAGTTCTGAATGAATTAGATATAGATAGAATCAGATCTCAAAATCATAAATGCTATAGATGGTAAACTCATAGCCAACATTACACTGAATAGGGACAAAGGTTTTCATTCTCATTGTTCTTATTCAAGTTTTAGACAGAGAAATTAGCAAAAGAAGGAAATAGAAAACACAGACTGATAACATAGACTTGAATGTGGAATAGTGATTACTAGAGATTGGGAAGGGTAAGGGGGGAGAAAGGGAAGTTGGATATGATTGGTGCATGCTATAAGAATATATGGAAATGTAAATGAGCCCTATTTCTATGTAAAACTGACACATTACCAGAAAGATTAAAAATGCAATAAAAATAATAAAAACAAATGAAAGAAAAATTTACTATAAAGCTAGCAGTTAAAAGTATGTTCCTGGACATAAAGATAGGTAGATGTTTCACAATACCTTATCATACATTCTGAACCTCATTTATACCTCCAGCTTTCAAACTAGAGAAACTGTACCAATAAACACGAAAAAGGAAAAAAAAGAGATAGGTAGACATATGGAAGAGAATATATCATCTGTTCTCACTATCACTAATTAATAGCAGAATGCAAATCACAACAACAGTGATACATTTCATCAACCCTTTAGAATGGATACATGCAATAAGGAAGGAAGAAAATGGTAAGATAAAAAGAAAGATGGAGAGAAATAAACCAGGGGTAGAACGTAAAGAAGTTGGAATCCTTATACATTGTCTGGGAATGTTAAATAATGTACCCAGTGAGAAAAACTATGACTATTCCTCCAAAATTATCAAAATTATCATATTATTCACCAGTTATATTTCTGGGTATACTGTCACAATATTTGAAAGTAGGGATTCAAATAGATATTTGCATGTCACTGTTCATACTATTATTATTTATAACAATCAATAACTCAATTGTTTAACAGAAGAATGTACATACAAACATTGTGTAGACATACAATGGCCACCCACTGCCTTAGGAGAGAATAGAACTATGGCATAATAATGCAGATAGTACAATTTGGATTACAGGCCCACCGCCTCAGTTCTTTACAATTTGGGCAGTGCTCCCAGGGCCAACCTTCTGACCTCTGTCTACTACCTAGAGACAGAGATACAAAAAACAAAGACCTCTGAGTTTGCTACAGGAAATTCCAAAGTCCCAAATCAGGACACACACATGCCAGATTCTCTGGATGATCTATTGTAACCTTTCCTCACTTGGTGCTCTTTCAGGCTTTCATGTATATGGACTAAATCTCATACATCCAAAAATAGAGTGAATTATGGGAAAGGACATATGCACAACGGAGCTGACAAGACTTGGTTCCCTGTCAATCATATTGTAGATTATGATCTTAAAGATTCAAAGGAAAATGTTTTAGAATTGGTGCAATATTTTAATTTTTTTTGAGACAGAGTCTTGCTTTGTAATTCGGGATGGTCCTGAATTCAGCCTCAAACTCAGCAATCTTCCTGCCTCTGCTCCCAGGTAGTGGGATTACAGGCATGAGCCATCAGGCCTGGCACTGTGGTATGTTGTACTGATTGCTGGTGTGTGTAAGTCACCACCCCTGGTGTTGTTGTATGTTGTATGTGATTATTTGGGATCGAATTCAGGACTTTTCACTTGTAAGGCAGATGCCGGAACCACCGAGTCACATCCCCAGCCCTATTTTAAATTCTTAAGCCCGATACATTCAGCAATTGTACCATTTTTCTTTCCTTTTTATTTTCTCTGGCATAAGCCCACTCAGTCTGAGCATATTATCAGCCAATTAAAACTGTTTTTTCCTTACCATCCTGTCTGTGTCTAATTCTTTGTCCACCATGCACAAAAACTTAGGAACCCAACTATTACGCCATGATCTAAAGTAATAATAAGATGCACCATTCTTGTATACCAACTGTTTTATGATAAGTGAAATAAGGCAGGAAGAAGAGGAAAAAATATTGTATGCTGCCACTTAGGTAAGACACACGTAGCCTAGTCAAATTCAAAGAGACAAAAGCATAGTAATAGAGTGTAGGGTGAGTAGACTCTGGCAGGCATTGATTAAGGGGTATAGCATTTATTTTGGGAAAAAGAAAATATGCAGGAGATGTTTAGGGATGGCTGAACAATAATGCGAATGCACTGAACTATACACTTAGAAATGGTTAAAATGGTGAATTTTATGTCATGAATATTTTTAGAACGAAACCAAAGGAAATTTCAAAACATAAGATAGAGTAATCATTTAAACAAAAGTTGAAAATGACTTCCTAATCTCTTAAAAAACAGACTGGTATATCATTACCTTATATCTTAATAATAATGTTACTTATGAATTAGAGAAAAACAGTCAACAAAAAATATCACTGAAAGTTTGGGAATTTCACACACATGTACTGTTTCTGGGAAATGTGAAAATAGACAAAATGTGTGAAGATGTCAGTGGATCAGTGATTCATCAAGTAGTAGTTAATTTTAAGGTGGCATCTGCTAATTGCCATCATGAAGCTGGGTCATCTTGGATGGGACACAGTGAGCCCTGTTCTCTCTGATGGGCTCTTAAATATTCAATTCCTATCTGACAGGTACTCTGGGTTTTGACTCATTTGTTACTGAGTGCTCTTTTACTCTTGGGTGCTTTCAACTTGCCAGAGGTCAGGCCTGCAGCACCCTGCACTACACCAGACCCTACACATAATAATCTACAGGGCAAGCTCAGCGTGTGATCGGATTTCATTTAAGATGAAACTGAAACAAGATTTTGTACTTAAATACTATGGAAATAAAGACCAAGCAGATATAAGGATAAGATTATCAAATCTAAGTTTACTACAGCCATAGAGATTTATCCACCATCACATTCATTTTGGCAGATTTCAAATGAGGAGAAATCTTGACAGTAAAAAGGGAACATCTCAGGGTCACCTGCAGGGAGGGGCTGGTTTGGGGACAGGAGAGTTTGAACAAACAGAAGCGGGGTTTCTTCTCTGAGGTGTGTTTGGTTGTCTCTTGTTGGTTCTAAATTGGAAGCAGGAACACAAACTAGGGAAGCCAACAGTTACTGAAGTTCTGGCTCTTTTGAACTGACTTTCCACAGAGGTGATGGGCTTCCTTGGCTGCTACTGTGGTTGGTAGCCTGGCTTCTGCAAGTTTGCCTTCTAGGGAGCAGGGGGGTTACTGAGCACTGTGAATCAGAATTCTACTATTACATATGGCCTGGCCATTGTCTGTTTATGTGTTCAATCTCTCAGGCTATTTCCTGCCTTGTCTTAGTAATTTTTCACCTTACATGCTCTATATTTTCTTCACACAGTATAAACGCAGGAATTGGTTTCATCTCTGACTTCTGCAAGCTTCCAGAATACATCCTTATTGCATGATGCTGACGTTAAACAAATATAAAGGTTCCATACAGATTTTATTTTTTTCTTGAAAACTCAGCTTTTGTCATCCTTTGATTATAAGTAAATATAGTGGCTGTGTCTTATCATAATACACTGAAACCATCACCAATATACCTGAATAAGTGCCATTTTGCAAGAAACATTTTTAAGGAATAATGCAATCTGGCTCTGCTTAAATGAAAGAATACTCTCCTTCCCTTTTCTTTCAAACACAGGAAAGGAGATTTTTTTTTTCTGGTAGAAAATATCACTCATCATGTCTTTTCAACTTGCCAGAGGTCAGGCCTGTGGCACCCTGCACTAGACCAGACACTACACTTAATACTCTACAGGGCAAGCTCAGCGTGTGATCGGATTTCATTAAGATGAAACTGAAACAAGATTTTACTGTTTGTAATTATTTTTATTGTAAATAAAAATTGTATTATTGTATTATTGTAATTATTTTTATTGTTTGTAATGTTTCTTGCAAAAATGGCACTTATTCAGGTATATTGGTGATGGTTTCAGTGTATTATGATAAGATAAGACACAGCCACTATATTTACTTATAATCAAAGGATGACAAAAGCTGAGTTTTCAAAATAAAACCTATTTTATGCCATTTGAATGCTGGGGATTTCACCCAGGGGCCTGTGCATGCTTGCAAAGAGTCTACCACTGAGCTAAATACTTAGTCTTCTATTACATAGGAGGTCTTGCATACATTTAGGAAATACTAGATACACAGTGTAAAATAAGAGTGTACCAATAATAAAAAGTAAACATAAAATAGAAGCAGGTACATTGAAAGTCTAGATGTTGGAGTTATCAAATAATGATTTAAAAAGGAGATTAAAAACAAGAATCTTAACAAAAATTTCAATTTTTAATAATCAGATATCATTAGTATTAAGATATTTGACAGTATGAATAAATTGAATAGATTTTAAAACCTACTAGAGGTTTAAAAAATAAGAATAGTGATCTTTAGGGTGCGTTAATAAGATTATCTAAACACAAGCAAAGTGGAATAAACATAATGAAGATAAGAGATAATGATGAACACAGATGAAACTCCAGACATGTATTTATGTCGTAGAGAGAAAAGACAGTGGGTCAGAATAACAGCTGAAGAGATAATGACAATTTTTCAAAACTGACAAAAGACTTCCACTCACATAAGCTCAAGGTAAATAATACAATACCTCTTCGACCTATTGCCAACAAACTGTTGAATGTGAAAGGAAAGGAGAACATCTTAAAAAGCATCCAGGAAAAAGGTAAAGTACTTGTAAAGGAGAAACAAAATCATGAGCTATGAAGACAATGAAATTATGGAATCTTTCAGAAATGAGGAGGAGAAATTGGTACAGCCCAACTGATCTGAAATATTTCCAATTCAGCAATCATTGTCAAGCTTAAGGTGCCTACATGTATTCATGTATTCATGATGAACAATTCCATCACTCTTAGAGAAAAAAGTTGGAAACCTGTATGTCCATCTGAAGAATGACTTTACTAAAGTGATGTTATCACTGAACACTGAGAAATCTAAACATTTCACACTAACAGAAGCACTATATATCCTTTATAAGTTTTAAAATATCATTTTAGTGCTTATGAATATGAAATAGTAAAGCAACGTTAAGTGATGTCATCATTGAACACTGAGAAATCACTGAGAAATCTAAACATTTCACACTAACAGAAGCACTGTATACCCTTTATAAGTTTTAAAATATCAATCATTTTAGTGCTTATGAATATGAAATAGTAAAGCAAAGTGAGTCAAAGAAGAATTCATAGGAGAGAATAAACTCTATCTTGCTTACTTCTTTAATGAAGAATGAAATAATTTGAATATATGATAATAATCTATTATTTTCTTTGTCCTCACTTTATTTTGAAATACCTTGTAATAAATAATATTTAAAAATAATAAATAATACTTAGGATACAGAGGTAATTGAGCAGATAGTGCTTTCAGCCTGGAGCTTTCTCACTTATTTTTTCTCCCTGCCTGTGAAGAAAGTTTTTATGGTAAAAATTTATGGGTAAGGGCATAAAGCTGTAACATAAACAGATGGTGTGGTAGTTTGACCCTAACTTTCATTTTAAATCAAATTTATATGAGTTGAATTCCAAAAAACTCCCACTATGCTGCATTTGTTTTTTAAGAAATTGCTTTTTACACTGAGTTACACATATACCTCTGAATGTGTAATTTCCTTGTGACACAAGGACAAATATGCATGCAATATTTTCTTATTGGGATTGAAACAGATGGTATTTTTTATTATTATGGGAAGATCAGCACAAGATGTCACCAGAAGTCTTTTCAAAAAGCACTTTTTACTCCCTGGGCCAGTCATGCCTCTCTTTCCATTAACATATATCTAGTTTGACAGTAAGCATCAGAAAAGAGACTAGTCAAGCCAAAAGCAGACAATACCAAGAGCAGCTATGGGCCTTTCTAGTGATGCCTTCAACTGCAGATTCTGTAAACAAAGTGGCACAAGGACTTGAAAGGATCCTGTATAATCCAGGGGCCCTGAAGTTTAAGTTTCATGACATTCACTGTACAACTGCTTCTCATCAAAAGGCTTAAGACATGGATACCCACTTGGACCACAATAACACACACTTGAAGCCAGCCTGGGCAACTTAATGAGGGAATTCCTCAAAATAAAATTTTAAAAGGGGTGGTAGTAAAGGTAATGGTGGTGGATATAACTTCTTTATAGAGTGTCCTTTGCATACATGAGTCTCTCGTTCAGTCTCCACTACAGACAAAAAAAGAAAAACAAAACACAAACAAATATGGATATCCTAATTCTCCACTGCATTGACAATGACTGCTTTGATTATTGCACAAAGCTATGAACTCAAAGGTCACTCTGAGAGTACTGTTTATAACACATTATAATGACTTGAGTCAACATTAATAACTTGATAGAAGATAGGTTAAATTATTGTATAGCTAGCAATAGTTATAAAATACTATACATATATTTAATGAAGTCCATGGTAAACTGTTTAATGTATGCAATCTACCTTACAGAACATAAAGTCTGACATAAGTAAAAATGGTTCTACTTTGGAAAATATTTGTCCTTTCTTCAAAAGGATGATACAATAGATTTTAACTTAAACATTTCAGTAGAGATTAAGTAATTAGGACAAAATCTGTGGGGAATAGTGATTTTGATGTTCACTTCACACCAAACACATAAAACTCATTCTAGGTTAACTGTAGATCTTAATATGAAAGACAGAACAATAATGCCTCTAGAAAAATAAAACAGGAGAATACTTTCTTGACCTAGGGAAGATAAAGATTTCCAGAACAGAACACCAGCAATGCTTCTGTAAAAGGAAGACAGGTAATTTGAATCAAATCTAAAGAACTTCTATTTATCAAAAAGTATTTAAAGAGTGAAAAAAGTAGAAGATTGTGATTTTTTTTTTTTTTTGAGACAGGGTCTCACTTTGCAATTCAGACTGGCCCAGAACTCACTAGAGAGCACAGGCTAGCCTTGTGCTAGCCTTGAACTCTCGGCAATCCGCCCGTATCTGCCTTCTGAGTGCTGGGATTATAGGGGTGAGCCATCACACCCGGCATTGTGGTATGTGGTTACTGGGGATCAAACTTAGGACCTTGCATTTTCCAGGTCCACTGAGCTAAATCTCTGGCCTGATTGTGCCATCAACTTGAATAAGAAATGCCATACTGTTTCAGTATAGAGTTTAGATGATGGACTTAATAAAGAAGACCTAGCATGGATATGAATGGCACCAACCAATAGATTTGAAGCCAGTACAGGGAAAAAAAAAAAAAAAAAAGGAAAGAAGAACATTTACTTCTGCTTTGGAGAAGCCCAGCCCTCACCTTTGCTTTTATTTTAAACATCATCTCCAGGCTTCCTGCACAAACTCTTCAGCCTTCTAACGCAGAGCCTGAAGCCTCTGGATAGGGACTCACAGTACTCTGCGGTGAGCGCCAAGACTTCAACTTTGGGCTGGATCTTCAGGCTCTCCTCTGTGCAGACAGGCCTGCATTCTCCCACGCCTGACCCTGCAAGTAGTCATCCTTGTAAATTCTCTTACTATCATATGTATATTCAAATCTTTTCCTCCAGTGAACTCTGATACATAGATACTTAAGAAAATAAATTTTAAAATGACTGGAAAGCAGAGCACACAAGAATATTAATAAACAAAAAATTAAAGTGGCCTATCATAGAAAAATATTTGAACAAGTATTTGACAAAAAGAGTCATCTAAATGTTTAAAAAACCTAAGAAAAGCTTTTCTGCTCCAGTGATCATTGATGAAATTCAGATATTATTTTAGAGGTTAAAATAAGTAGATTAAAATCCAGTACTGGTAGAATACAGAATATATACAAATTTCAGGTATTGCTAACAGGAGTGCAAATATATACAACCAATTAGAAAACTCTTTGACAATATATACAAAAGTTAAACACACACTTTCTCTGTGACCTAGAGATTTCATTCCCAGGAATACCACTGGGATAAACAGACAAATGTGTATATCAAACAGCTTTTGGCAAAGTATTCAAAGAACACTGTTCATGATAACCCTAAACCAGAAGCAATCCAAATGTCTATCCACAGGAAATGAGTGAAAAGTGGAGGAAATGAACAGAGAACCCAGAAGGCAACGAGAGTGAACAAATGGAATGACTCGAGAAACCTAGGAAAGACACAAGATGGAGCAGAAGCATTTGGACACAAGAAGACACATTGTATGAGTATACTGATGAGGAATTCAGAAAGACACAATGTGAATCTCTAAGCCTAGAAGCCACTGGTGACCTGTCGAAGTCAGTAGCCCCACTGAATAGTCTTGACTGGCCATTGAGAATGATGGTAATGTCTTATTCCTTGATGTCAGGACTAGTTACATAGGTTTATTTACTTTGCCTCTATCCTAGAGGCAGTGCTCGATTCACGAGGCTCTTCTGAATGTCTAGCTGCATTCAACATTCTCAGGTGGGCCAGAGAGCCAATTATGTCCCCTCTGTCCAAGTGTGGAGGGGCTTGAGAATGTCATTATGCAGCGGATAATTTGATCCAATAGTGTCAAAGATCTTTAAAGAAAAAACTGCAAACAAGGTATGTGGTTCGCCAAATAAATGCATAGTATTTCCAGATATGACCAGTAAAGTTTAGCCTTGTGGGGGATTGGTGGTGCTAACTCTCATTCCTTCCAGGTCTTCTCTTCTTTTTGCTGTAATGTCTATGTCTATGAGCAGCCAGGAAAGTGGCAGGCCATCCACACCAGCTTTTTAGTTGCTGTCGGTCTAGTCGATTACCAATGTCTAGCTGGGGTATCAGCTCATATGGGGAAAATCAGTATTGTAGGAGACTCCTGCCACGCAAACGTTTTAGAGCCAAGACTTCCTTTTTGAGAGAAATGGTGGTATTAGAGAATGAAAGGCCTTCCCACCAACAGAAACTCATGTTAGTACAGGAGTTCTTCTTAGGGTCCATAAAATAGTTCATTTCCTTAACATTTTCTTTCCATACAGAGAATTGCAACACTGTATTTTTGCCTTTAGTTTTTAAAGTCTAAGAATCTGGCTATGCCATGAGAAAGATCATTTTTAAGTGTATCTAATATGGCCCAGTTTCCTTCTACATGGATGTAATTATCAAACAACCCTAACATTAACGATAGGATCAGGAGTAGCATTAAAAAGATTGTTCCCCATTACTGAGTGTTTATGGTATTCCATGCCCTGTACTGAAGACATAATTTCAAAACACCGGATGGTGTGATATCTTTTTTCCAGAGGAAAATAGAGTGGAGTTCCATCATTAAGGTATTTAACTGCCATGAGGTCAACTACCGTCCTTTGGAAAAGTGACAGGAGGAGAAAGAGGAGCTGAGGGAAGGGAAGGAAGAAAAATATTGTTGTAAATATGGGTGATTTTTCATGTTCTATAGAAATATGAGGTGGCAAAGAGTCATTATGAAGATGGTCAATGCTTCTCCCAATTCCTTAAAGCAAAATTTCTGAATTCAAAGATGAAGCAGCAAAAATATTTCATTGCTTCAATATTTCAGCAGAAATATTTCATTATTTCAATATTGAAATATTGAAATATTTCATTATTTCAATATTGAAATATTGAAATATTTCAAGCAACAGAAATTATTTCATTCATTTTCTCTTTCCTATGATACATACAGAGATTTTAAAAAGAATTGGACAGTGCAAATCTTGAAATCAGACCCATCTAGGTTGGAGACTCAGAACTACCTTTTGGTGTGACCTGTGGAAGGTCATCTGTCACAATGTGTGTCTAGATATTCCCCCAAAGCCTCCTGCTTTCATAGGTAGGCTGAAAGTGTGTGGCGTGATATACAGTGTGTGATGCTGGGATTCGGTATATGATGCTAGGGGCAAGGGTGTGTGATTTCCAAATTAGTCCACTGGTTGGTTGGCATAGTTCTGAGTGTGGATAATGAGGAGGCCCACCCTAGGTGTGAGTGCTACCTGCTCTAAGGATGTGGAGCCTGAATAAAATATGAAGGACAAAAGGAGGGCTGCTGGTTACCTTGCTGCTTCGCTACTTCACTGCTTGCTTCCTTGCTGTCTTGTGACTGCCATGAATTGTCTCTTCTCAGCCAAACTACCTTGCCTTGGAGCCAGCCAACCATGGACTGCAACCTCCACAAACTGTGAGCTATAGTAAACCTCTCCTCTTTTACTTTGGGGAATCAAGTATTTTATCTCAGAAATGAAAAAAGTAACTAAGGCATTATCTTACCTTAGACCTGTTTCTTAGCTTAAGAAATAGGGATCCTAACAGAGCTCAACTAATACATTGCATATGTGGATAAATAATATCTATACAGGGCCTACCACATACCTAATAAAGGATTAAGAAATCTTAGCTGTAATTTTTTGTGACAACATGGATCAATTTTCTAAGGGCTGCTATGATAAATTACCACAAACTATATAGCTGTGGATAACAAATGTAGTGTCTCAGGGTCAGCAGTCAGAAGTAGGAATTTATATTTTCTTACACAGTCAAGGAAGTAGCAGAAGGTGGAAGTTTGAGGTTGATAGATTTGGGATCATTCCCAAGAAGTGGTGGGGCAAACCTGTCTGTGAGATAGTTGGGTTATGGAGGTGTGAAGTGGGGTCTAAGGTGTGAAGGGGGGCCCCTTCCACTCTAGGGCCCTGCTCACAGCTCCACTCATGGGGCAGCTCTGTCCCATCTACCTTTCATCATGATGCTTATGTCTTGCATCCTTCTGACTATGGACTCATTTCCTGCAAACCATAAGTTATATTAAATTGTTTCTGCTTTAAGTTATGAATGTTAGTACATCCAGCAGCAGTAAAGTGAGTGCTTGAGGAGTGGAGCTATGATTGTGATTGCACCTGACCATGTGACTTTGAAGGCTGTGGAACTGACCTACTGAAGGAGTTTTG
Source organism: Petromus typicus (assembly GCA_004026965.1). Classification (NCBI taxonomy): domain Eukaryota; kingdom Metazoa; phylum Chordata; class Mammalia; order Rodentia; family Petromuridae; genus Petromus; species Petromus typicus. The sequence continues at coordinate 10,496 of PVIR01018437.1, read as the reverse complement.
ACAGTTTTGAAAATGTGGGCTAGAGAAGCCTTAGAATAAAGCAAGGAGAAATAAGTGGGTGAATCTGTTGACATTTGCAGGAAGGGATTATTATATTTCCAGGTGTACAAGGGACAGTTTTATTATGTTAGGCAGAATTATGAACATGTTATTGGTTTCATCTGGAGACTAAATGTTGTTCAAGGAGATACACTTAGGGAGCAAATTTAAAAGGATTGGACGGTGGTGGTAAGGTGAAACTTCAACTTGACTGACTTTGGGATCTTCTCCAGGGACTGGTGGCACATACTTCTTGATGTCTCCAAGTGGTCATGGAGACATGGCACTGGGTTCTTTACCCCTTCACCCTAGCACTGTACTCCTGGTGCTATGGTGCCAAGCAGCTTTGCTTCACCTGCACTTCCAACCTGATGCTCCTGCTTTGCAGCCAGCTGTCTATGGACTGAATCCCCAGAAACCATGCAAAAAAAGTTAAACCTTTCTTCCTTTAAATTTTAAGTGTACGTTGTTATGTCCACCAATAGAAATAGTGAGTAATACATGGGCACTTCTCTCCCGAGGCTCTCATGGATGATCTTTTCTGCTTTTTCAAGTTTTAATGATTCCAGGCACTCACTGGCCTGTGACTGTACAGCTCCAATCTCCGATTCTGTCATAAAATGTCCTCCTCTTCTTGCTTATGTCTGTATTTTATAAGTCTCTTAAAAGGATGTTTGCTATTGGATTTGGGACCTGCTGGGATAGGCAAGGATGATCTATTTCATCTTGAGAGTCCTAACTTAATCACACTTGCAAAGATCCTTTTTCCAACTAGAGTCACATTCACCACTTTTGTAAATAGGATGGGAACTTACCTTTCCAGGGGCTGTGATTCATGTTTGTAATGTGGCCTTTGCCTATTTAAAAAAATATATTATTTTTATATCCATCATCTCACCAAAATTTAAACTCTTACAATATTCTTGTGAAGAAGTACGAATAAATAAACACAAGCAACCTAATGAAGAAAATAAAAACTACTGCAAGGAAGAAGGGAGGGAAAAGCGATGACAAGAGTTTATTTTTTCTATGTACTTGCTTATAAAATTTTCATGGAACAGATTTTGTATAAGTTGAACTTGAAGGATAAGTGGAATTTTAACCTGTACATTTCTTTGCTATTTAATGAGTAAAAATTAATATTATAGATTTGCCTTAAGTACTCAAAGATAAATCCATAAAAATTAATACAGTGTCTCCTATGTAAGTGCTCAGTGCTCATTTGTAGTATTATTATAAGTTTTGCTTTCTCAGGGATTATCAAATAAATGACCAAAATTACCAATAACATTCATATTATTGTGTATAGTCATTATACACAATAAAATAAATAAAATATTTCCTCACACTTTTTAAAAAAACTCACAATGAGTTTCATGAATTTTGATGGAAGTTGTCAATTATTTTACAAGTGAGATAAACAGATGAAATGACATTTAAGCTAGAACATCCTGCCACCTTCAGGTAACCAGAGGTTGCTGCAATTTGCACAAAATGAACTGTTATCTGTTAGTATTAATGAAGTGGCTTCCAGTACAAGGGCCCATGCTCAGAAGCTATGAAGGTTCAAATAAACTATGTGTTACCTTGTTGATCAAGTCAGATATCCTTAGGTCTACACGTGATGCTGGTTCTAGGACTCCTTTCTGCATCAAAATTCATGAATGCTTAAGTCCTTGTTGAAAATGGTGTAGTATTTGCACACACCCATGCTCCCATACACTACTTTAAATAATCTCACCTGTTACATCCAATGCCATGTAAATAGTTGCTATACTGTATTATTTAGAGAACCAAGAAACAGGAAAGTCTGTACATAATAAATACAGATACATTCCCCCCCCCCGACAAAATTATCACTTTGTAATTGGTAGGATCCATGGACATAGAACACATAGATATGAAGACCTATTACGTTGTTCAGCAGTTGTTAGTCAAAAACACTGCTTTGAAGATGTTTGTTTTTCTTCCATGCTCCTGAGTTTTGAATTACAAAAAAGACTCATATATGCAGCTTGTAAAGATTGCTTTTATGATTCAATTCAGTGGTTTCCAAAGTATTATTCATGGATTAGGAGCAGAATTAGGAATCTTGTTGGAAATGAAAAACCTCAGGCTCTGCCTCAGCCTAGTGAATTAGAAGCAATAGGGGTATGTTCAGCAGGTTGATTTGAATACGCTTGCTAGGTGTGTCTGCTGTACAATGAAGTCTGAGAGCTATGGATATGGACATTGGAAGCAGGAGTTTCCATAGAGTGGGTGAGCTTGGGGACAAGGCAAAGCTTAGGCACTTATAGTTGTAAAAGTCTGGAGAGAAGGCAGAGCCAGAGAGAAAGTCCTGACCCACCCATATGGTTTCTTAAATCAGCAAAAAGAAACTGTACTTTGATATGCTATCGATTTCATATATTGGCAGCATTGTGGTTGTAATATTTCAAGCAGAGAATTTCTGTTCTCAAGACTTTATGGAAAATGTTGGCTTAAATTGTTTTCTATTTGCTGTTACATTAAAATCATTTATGAGATAAAACTAAATCCCTTAAGTAATTAAAATTTTATTCAGGCACATAACGAGAACACAAACTTTTAGAGTTAAGGAAGACATGACTCCTTACCTTACATAAAAATCAGCAAGAAAAAAATCAATAAAACTAGGTCATTATTATCAAATACCCAAATGTGCACTAAGATAGGAGAATGTTATTTGCAAATGTGAACTTGAATCCAAGGTATGGCCTCCTTGTTGCCATGGTCTCTGAAAGTTTTCATATTATGAAATAATAAATTTAAGTTTTAAATCTTCTACTAAAAGTATCATAAAGATAGTACAAGCACTATAAGCCTACTCTGCTTTTCTCTCAGGAAAGCAAAGAGAGCAAAGAAATAAATTTGATGGTAAAAAGGAAAAAAGACAAACAAAGCTCATGTATACAAGGGTGAAGGGGATTGAAGGGAAGCCAAGGAAATAATGGGAAAACATGAGCATCACGATATGTCATGTACAAGTATAAATTCTCAATGATGAATGAGATCATAATGTATATGTAAAATGTACCAATAAAATCAAGAAAAGAACAAAACAAACACTATAAGCCTAAATGGAGAACTAGTGAAAAACTGGATTGTGGGCGTGGACAGGGAGAAATCCAAACAAAAATGAGCATGATAAGCACACATCTAATTAGCAAAGCCGGAGAGGATAAGGACCCCAGACTTAGTTCCGCTGACTTGGTTCCTTCAAGCAGAGGCAGGAAGAGCAGTAGACAAAAGCCAAGGCTCCTGGAGTTAGCTGCCCATTTTCACTCTGACTTGAGGTACAAAGAGCTCAAGCACTTTGCTTACTTGATTTGAGTTTGCTCATCTGTAGGATGTGAATAACAACAAGCCTGACTTCGTCACAAGGCCCGAGAACATGATGAAGTGGGAGTTCTTAACCTCAGTGGCACAGTGGAACCACCTGGGGACCTTTAAACACTGCAGTAGTGAGATAACGCGAGCACAGTGTTTAGCCTGATGCTCACCTAAAAGGAGAATTTGATCTGCATGAGCAATTATTCTTGCTGCACACACGGTGTGCTGCTGAATTTCAGCCAGGATGGACATGGAAATCACCTGAAACCATTCACACCAGGGCCCCTGGGAGGCATTTTGAGGTGCTTCATCATCTGGATTGGGGATCTCTGCAGAGCTCATTCTGATGAGGAGCTAAGAGAGAGAATAGTAATGCTGCACTTCTTACTGAAAGGTGAATAAAGTAGATGTCACCTTACTGTGTCCCCCGATCTTGGATGATGGACCAAACCAAGATGAACTCCAATGCCAAAGACCTGGCCACTTCACTGTGCTGGATACATACTAAGTACTCTGTAGCTACAGATCATATCTTGGTGATAACACCACACTATCATCACCATCATCAACATCATTATTGTTACCGTTGATTATAAAAATGCCAATGTCTTCATCATTTAGTAAAAATCCAGAGGCCTTTATGTCATGGAAATGAGGGGTTATTTATGGGCTGCTACCATGTATTCATGATCACAAACAAATACTCATAGGTGAGACTTCTAAAGTCTCTCTAAAGTTCTTCTGAAGAGACTAAGAAACCAGAAATGGAAGTGGCCAGGTTGATAAGGAATTTAAGATAGAAATATATACATATTTGTTTCAAGTAAATAGAAGTTCAGTAAAAGTATAAATTTGTAGACTTCATGGTGTGACTGGATTTCTTATAGAAACACACTTGCGAACTGATGTGAAGCTGGCAGTCACTTCCTGTGGACAAAGATTACAACTGACACATGATGCCATTCAAGAGGCCAGAGAGTTGAAGTTTAACAGGTCAGATAAATTGCCCAGACTTAAGAGCCAGTGAAAGAGGAGGACTGGCCCCCAGACCTGCATTCTTGTGCAGTTCATGCTATGAGCAGACTGTGGCATTGTCAAGGGTCAGTTCCTGGGAGAATCAGAAAGGACTTCCAAAGACTGAGAGGGAAGGTAACTAACTGGATTTGGACAAGGTGTGTGTGTGGGGGGAGCAATGTGCTTTGAGACAATGACTGGGCAAAAACATCCAGGTTGGAAGTGCAATATGAAAGTGATGGTTTTCCTTAGGAAACAGAATCATCTCTCAGGGCTAAAAACTGGAACAACTTTCTGAGGGTGCTGGGACAGAAGGCAGAAAAGAGAGGAATTTGGGTGGACCCTGGAGGCCTGTATTTATAGAAGTTTAGACATAATTTGCAGAATGGGGAGGGGCTTGGGCTTGTGGGTTTTGGAGCAGGGAAATGCCTCAATTTGGGAAATGACTGTATTTTAAAACATGTCTAGACTTGGTGAATTTTCACATTCCACATAAAACTGGAATTTTTGGATTATAAGACTTTAGAGTTTTCTATCCATCAGTTTCAAGTGGCTTTTGGGCCAGACATGGTCCAAAAGTATATTTAGCTTTGTTTGCTTCATGATATGTCTTACCTATTTTGTGTTTTTTTAGATTTAGTTGAAATAAAAATTCTTTAGTTTGTAGTTTCTTCTCCTAGTGAGTCCATGTGCCTTGTAAAATGTCCAGGGAGTACTGAGAGAAAAGAACTTCATACCTATGTTTAAATAAACTTAAAGTAAATTATGACCAAAAGATGAGTATTACTGGGTGGTTTTCATCCTATCCCAAATTGTATTTCAAAAGCTGCTTTCTGTAAAAAAAATCTGTGGATAATTCTTGCCCTATCAACATGCATTTTCAGTTCAAAATCATCTAAAAGAACCACAGGGTTCAAGTCTTGGAAGCTGGCTATTTTTCCTGAGCAGCCTCCTATCCTTTGTGTATCGTGCACTCTCACCGTGATGAGTGCCCCCATGCCACTTTGCAGTTGGCAAGTTCTCATGCTTCCAAAAGAGACTCATATTTCCATAAAAATTTCCCGTGCTTATGAAGATACTGTAGTTAGCATGGGTGAATTAGCATGAATAAGATAAAATGCATATTTTAGATGTCTCATTAAATCTCTGCTGCCCCTTGTTTTCTTCCTGTTAAACTACATATTAATTGGCTGGAGTTTATTTAGAGCCCTTTAATTCAGAGCACATGGGACTCTGACAGGAAGGGATCCGCGGTTAGGAATTGAAAACTTACATCTTAGTTATTCATGGAGTGAAAGTAAAACAAAAAAATGTTTTATATAACTTTTCTCCACTTGGTAAGGCACCATGGTTATATTGGGCCGGCTAAGTGCAGCGCGGTCTTCTACACTGCAGATGTGTAACATAATTTCTGTTCTCTACCCACTAGATGCCAGTAGCACCCACATGTGCCTGGTCATGACAAACAGAAGCGCGTGTAGTCATTGCCAGTGTCTCTTGGGGAGGCAATGTCTCCCCTGTCTGAGAATCAGTTTTATGTCAGTCTTAATTCTGTTTTCCCATTTTTTCACTCTTACCTTTCTTAATAGTGCTGTTGATAGAGATATAAAATTCAGCAGCAAATGAATTAAAATAATAAAATGAGACATGCTCCTTTTTTAATTAAAAGTTTAAGAGCATTAAAATGAACTTTCCTAAAGTTGTAAGTGGATGAGAAAAGTTATTATAAAGATCAGTAAATAATCAGAGGAGCTAAAGAGAAAAAGGAAGGCTAAAGAAAATATTTTGAAACTTGGAAAACTTGTTCCTCTCTAGAAAAATTAATGATTTTTTTAAAATGCAACTTTAGCATTAACACAGTATGAATAATAGCACATTTTTTTCTTTTTTGCTTAGAGTAATTATTGTGAAACATCTCTGAACAGTAAATCTAGAAAAAAATTCAAAGCTGATTTAGGAACTGGTAACTAATAAGATGCAAAAAGAAAATATAAAAGTGACAAAGGCTATAAATACTTTTTCTTTTAAAATGATTACTTTTGGAATAACTAAAGGAAATTCATCTCCAAGTTTTTCTGTGGATATTAAAGGAGAGTATATGGAAAGAAACAGTTTAGGTTTTTATTTTCTTTGCTTCATCAGGTTTAACTGCATAGTCATATTTTAAACATATAATGTTTATATAGTATCTGTTCAGAAATTTAGGCTAGCGTGGTATAAAAATAAATGACTTTGGACTCAGGGCACTGTCACACTGGCAAAATCTGGGAGAACACCTTGCTCAGTGGTTCTTAACCTCAGTGCCCTTCCAGTACATCCTGAGTTTTTAAAAACTACAAAAGTATTCAGTCTCTATGAAGAGATGCTAACTAAACTGGTTTAAGTGAGGCTATACTATGATTTTTCTAATACTTTTCAGGGTATGTTAAAATACACCCAGGTTAAGGACTACTCATCTAGTCCATGGATCATTAATTTAAATGACTTCAGGGACCAGAAAATAGTACAAATTCATGCGATGGTCTCAGTGTTAGGTATCAGGACCTGGTAGGGACTGGGGAGAACCGCAGGACACATACTCTGTTTGAAAAACCTTGTGCTGGTCAGTTACTGTCATGTGAAAATGCTGTACTAAGTTCATTTTAGAAATAGATAATCAGATATTTTAGAAAAAATTTCACCACTTATTTTGAGCTTCTGTCATGGGACGGATGAAATAGTACCATTGTCTGCATGCTGGCAACTCTAAGTACAATCAAGTTTGTTTCTTCTACCAATAGGGAAACCCAATCACTTGTGACACAACTATCACAACTGTCAATGACGACACAGTAGCTGAGTGGAGATTGGGTCCAGAGCCTGATCTTGATTTTCACTATTCAATATTACTACTCTACAACTGATTATGACAAATACTCAGGCGTTATGCTAAATTAAACACATATATGGCCTCTATTTTTACTTCTTGATGAAGAAGAGAACAGGGCATAAGAGTATCTCTGTTTCATAGATGAAGAAATAGAAGCTAAGAGACATTGACCCCAGTGGTCCAGTGGAGCCTTGTGCTGTAATCAAGTTCACTGGATCACAAAGCGTGTGCTCTTAATTCTTTGTCCCCTGCTCTCCTTAGACTTCTTTTCATGTTGTGCAAGGAATTGCTTCTACGTGGAAGAAAGAGCACTCTCCTTGAGGGGAAAATCAATACCCAGATAGTGATGCTCTTCTGGTGGTGTTTCCATCTTTGTTAATGATCAGACCTGAGCCAGTGTGAGCTCAGCTTTTCACCATGCACGTTGCAAGCCCAGGAAAATGGACATTTCTCATGAAGTGCACTGGAAGACCTGACATGCTCCCCAGGAAGAGGAAGGATCAGCCTGTTTCAGCAGAGAGAACAGCAGACTCCTGCCCTCCCCTGGAACCACAGTCAGCCCTGTACACAGACAAGCATTTCCACTAAAAAGGAAAAGACTGCTTTGCAAAGTGAGGAGGAATGGCGGAGCAGGGTTACCTTTAAAAGCCAGTCAGAATCCACATTTGTGTAACTGACTCAGTGCTGACCTCCTCCTCCTCTTTTGGACCCAGAGCTAACAGTGTTCCCAAACTTGATAATCCCAAAATATTGAACCATATTTTATACTTTCTCCAAATTTTAGATGAGAATTTTAAAGACTCATTAATTCATAATTTGATGTATGAGTGTTTGAATTATGATCAGAAATGGTCTTCCATTCACTTACTGTTTAATCCCTACTTTTTAGAGCTGTCTGCTGAAGACTAAGAAGCTGACACTTAAGGGCCTCAAATAGTCTCATCCAAGGAGCTTACAGTGAATGGACAGGAGACAGAGGAGGCGCTCGCTATTCTTCATCCCACATCTGTGGACTCAATCAAACAAAGACTGAAAGCATTTGTAAAGGAAATAGTGACACTGGTCCTGAACAGGTACAGACCATTTTTTTTATTCTCTAAATAAAACAGTATATGAGCTAATTATAAATCATTTACGGTGCATTAGATGTTGTAAATATTCTACAGGTGATTTAAAATGCAAGAGAGGATAAAATATGTTCTATGCAGACCTCATATCATTTCATATCAGGGTCCTGAGCATCCATAGACTTCAGTGTCTGAAAAGCTCCTAGAGCCTCCATCCAATAGATTCCCAAGGATGCCTGTATATATTGGGCAGTATAAAAACAGTAGTCATGATTATGGCTATCAGTTTAGAATTGCTAAGATGAAAAGCCAGAACATTTTAATCTGTCATCTTTACACACCAGAAGTGTTTACCATTGTCATCTGGGCATGTCCCTTTAGCGCTGTCCCCACTCTGTGTTGGAGCTGTATGTGCTCGAAGTGCACATATGTGTGCCATTCAGGGTTATGTTTACAGAGAGTAAGGAGCTTCAACTGGAGAGACAGAGCAGAGTGAAGGAGTAACTTACAAAAAATGACTCCTTTTGTATTTCAGTGGTGATGTGGGAAGTTAAGAATAAACTTAGCATTAGATCTTGGAATACAGATTCTATTAGATCCATAACTGACTTGGTAGCTAAGTAAACAAAGAATAGCCAACTTGACTGTTATTTATCCATATGCTGATTATCTTAAACTGCTCTTGGGTAAACAAGTAGGCAATGTCTTCCTTCACTGTATTATTCATGATTCACTCACTCATCAATGTACCCATTCATCCACCCCCAACCTCCCCATCGAGGGTTACTTATGAATCTCCACAGTATGTGCAGACTCTGCGGAGAGGGCAGAGAATGGTGCTTGTGGTTGGTTTCAAGAAGCTTGTAGTTCATTATGGGAAAATGATAAGGCAACAATATGATACATAGGGTGATTAGAATGTCTCAAGAGAGGAACTGCCTACTACAGGAGGATAAAGGTGGGCAGCTCAAACATTAGTTTAGAAGAGAAACTGTCAGTCATTTTTGTTCATTCATGCATATAATATTTTCAAAGATAACAGGGTAGAATTTAAATCAAAGCCTTTGGAATCAAGTAGGAATTTAGACCACATGTCTAAATTTTTGAAACTTCATATCACTACGGGATCACGCTGCTGAGTCAACTTTTCAATTTGTAATCATAATGAGACTCAGGGCTTTAAATCTCAGTGAACCTGCTGTGATTTCTAATATAACATGCCCGAGATGTTGTCACTAAAGGAATGTTTACAGACTGCATGGACTGATGGGAGGTGACACATACTGAGTTGAAAGTGAGAGCGCTGTATATCCAGCTCTTGAACTGAGTAGCTTTAGAGTTGCAGTTCTGGTTCCAAAGTGACTCCTTGAAATTTCAGCTTTACCATTCCTTATTGTTTCCTTGCTCATGAAATGGCATCTCCTCTAAGGCAGACTCTTGGCATTTTTCTTGCCTGCTCCTGGAGATTTAAATAATTAAATAATGCAAACTTGTTCTAGTGAAAGGCCCCTGAATATCTTAACAGACTCTGAAAACATTTTCTTCTGAACTTATTTTAAATTTTATAATTGTCAGCCATGGAGGAAGTCTGCATTCATGGTACAAGATTATGAGTCCCATAATTATCTTTTTGACTACTTTATTTGTAGTTCCCTAAAAAAGTTATCTCTGCTTACAATATGTATGCAGGGAGATGAAGAAAGAAAAAGGAGAGATGATGAAAAGAAAGAGAACCTGAAAAGATTACCATGCATTGTAGAGAAAAGCCAAAGATGCAGAAGCATAGACCATATATGGCAATCAGACCATAAAATAGGGGCGTAGTTCAAACTAATGCCCCTCAAAGATCGGGGAGAACAAGGGAGAGAAATCTGGCCTTATATGGCAGCAAGTCCCACTGGAAGGAACTCAAAGCTCTCTACTTTTGAAAGAGAGACTATTCTAGTCTATAGAATAAACTATAAATTGAGAGCATAAGTTCTGTATGCTTTGGGCAAGACACTGCAGAAAGTAAATGGGAATTTCTTTTTTATGTGTCAGAACTCAGACTCTAGTCTGGGCTAATAGGAGTTGACTGAGTGCATTAATGTCTTAAATATTTTAAGTTCCCTATTTTATTTATGATTGAGAATGTCTCTGACCATTTGGACTGCTCT